>CAJNSZ010001136.1:0-34713 GCA_905329745.1 Rotaria sp. Silwood2 | reverse complement strand
TCGATTCCCGAACGAAGCATATCATTTATTTTTCTGAATGATATTAATCATCGAAAGTCAAAGGAAGTAAAATTCAGTATTGTATAGTTACATATACTCCTTTTCTATTCTTTAACAGTTAAGACAGACAATATTTGTGTCCCATAAGTTAATGATTTTTGTTCGAAGAGAATTTGACGGCGGTTCTTTTTGCAAACGAGATCAACTCTATATCATGAAATGACACTAAATTATGATAGAAATACTGGCACTGCCACTTTATCTAGACCGCCTCGATATTTCTAGTTTTTTAGGGATGATTATTAGTTGATATTGTCATAGTTGACTTTAAGCGACAAAGTTAGAGATGTTTTTGGATCCTGAAAACCAAGAAACGCGAGCAAACACAAGCTATTAATCACGAAATGTGATGCATAAATAATTAACTGTTATATAGTTTCATTACTTGTTTGGACATTATCATCGAAAAAATTCAGTTCAATACAAGAAAATACAATTGCTGTACTTGCTAATCTCTATGGTGAATTATCCCTTCGTTGTTCAGCTCTTTTTCGAATATTTACTAATGAACTAATCGATACATAAAATGGTTTTTTTTTCATTATTTATTCATTCTTTCGAATAACAATAAAAAAACATACAATAGATACAATAAAATATGATGTTGATTTTATCGAAGAAGAAATTCATCAACCAAAACGTTTTCATCATCTTCTTGTACCTGAACAAATTTGTTCATCATTTTCGAATAATGTAACAATTGAATGATGTGTTATTGAATTCAATTGTTCCGATGATATTAGTAATGTTTCAAATAAATTTAATGTAAAATAAAAATTTACATCAATAAAATTATTTCTTTTTTTTTAAAGTTCGGTACTTAAACATCTTGCTAGTACATTATCAACATTACTTGATGGTCAAACAATTTCGATTTTAATTGGAACATTATGTGAATTAATTTGTACTGCTGATATACATGTGAAATTGGTTATTTAATGAAAAATTCTTTCTTTAATTGAAAACCAAGGGTTTTGTTTAGACAACTTTTTCATTTTTTTCATTATTTTTCGAAGGTCGTTCATTAGGATTATTAATTGGTGATGTAACAGTATATGTTCATTTTTCAATCTCAGATATTCTTTTAATAATAATGAATTTTATTCATACAAAACCAAAGTAAATTTTGTTTTCTTAAGATTATCTTAAATTTCAATTGATTTATTAATAGACATTCTATTCAAGTTGAACATGATTTTTTTCAAATTATAAATATAATCTGTCAAAAACCGTGATGAATCAATAAATTTTTTTCTTGAACATATTGGTTTTGTTATATCTCGTTTAAAAGATTTACTTATTCATGTTATTATAGCAAGTAAAGCCGATATGGAATTTCATATGAATAATAGACCATTAAGACTTGAGGGTGAAGTTCAAACAGAAATTTATCTTGAACAATTTTGTAAATGTTTACCGATTTTATTTGAATATGAACAAAAAGATATTGAAACGAGTTCATTATTAGTGACACATGCATATGAAATAGTTGAACATTTATTATCGAATCTTGATGAATGTTTATTATCAAAAGTAAGATTTTTGATTTTTGATTGAATTGTTATAAAATGTTTGATTTAGTATTTAAATCATGCATTAGGAAAAGTTATTATTTGGTCAATTCAAGAAAACAATCGAACTTTACAACAACCATTTCGGATATGTTATTCTCATTTGTTGACGTGTGCCGTCGAAAATTTCCTTTTTCGGAATTTTAAACACTGCTGAAATGATGACAAATAAAACTAGCACAATTTGATGCATAAATGAATAGAAAACGATAGATTTGACAAAGCAGATAAGAAAAGATACTATTCTCAATTTCAGAGTTAAACGGACGCGTACATTATTTGAATAACTTTTAATTTACCAAGGCTATCGAACGAGGGGTTTCAGTATTGGAAAAAACGAGCTTCGAGGCATCTATTGGTATATATGTTTTATACTCGATATTTTCATAAATTTTCATGCTAAACCAACCTCAAATTATGCTAGATTGCAGCTCGAAGTATTCTATATGCCGTATATTTGTCACAATTTAGAATCATCTCGCTGAAGAAAGATTGTGAAGACACAATAGATTGCCTTAACCCATCAAAAGCTATTGAAAAGAATGCTTGCGTCTACTCCAACTCATCAAAAAAGAAAGAAGCATAATGGTATGCTGTCAGACCCTAAATGACTTACAGTTTCATTAGCAGATTGTGCACCTGATTCATGATTTCGAAGTAGTGGATCCCATGCTATAATTTAGCTATCAACAAATTGTAAATCTAATTTGCAATCGAATGAGACACTTCTTGTTAGAGACAATTTTCTGTAAACATGTGTTTTAGGCCCGAAAATACTTGACTTGTGCTGTTTCCTATAATTTTCATCAAAGTAATTATTGGCAGTATGACAAAACTATGTTGATACTTCTAATGAGCATATAATAATTATATTTCTTTTTCAGTTCTCCATTCTATTACGTAAAAATATTTTAGATTTATTCATTGCTTCAAGGTTTCATTTAGATGTCGCTGATGGAAGTGCATCGACTAATCAATGCAAGAAAGAAACGTATTTTAATCCCTTTGACAGTATACCATAAAATTAAAATAAAAAATATGTAAATATTAGTCGTAGAAGGCTAACTATTGTCGGATTTTCTTTAAAACACCAACAACCATTTTTGAATCCATTTCAATGGTTCCTAGCTATCGAAGTCAGGTTTTCGCCATTAGATAGAACGATGCGGAGGACATCTATCTAGCTAATATTCATTGGGTTCTAGGAAGTTATTCAAGAATATTTACAAGTGAACATTTTTCTATCATTGCCGCTTTCTACAAACCTTTGTGGCATCTTAAATTTAGATGATGCCGAAATGCAGCCGGAAGAATGTTGCATTCCCTATAGAATTGGCTAATCTTTTCACTCATCCTGGACTCATAGTGCAAGAAAAGTTTTCTAGAAACTTGGAAATTTGAAATACAACTTGTGTTTTGGTAACTTTACTCACCATCGCCTTCAAGATTTCATATCTGACGAATTCAATCAAAACTTATTCTTAATCTCTTGCATTCTCATTGTGACTGTGTAGAATCTGTTTGGTAATTTTTATTATAAAATACTTTAATTTCTCTACCGTCTCTATGTGAATAAAAATAATAAAAATAGATAAACGATGATAAACTAAAATCTACGAATAAAAAATAAGCTCAGATCTTTTGTTCAATTATTCTTTCCCCATTGCTCTTTCCATTATTTCCATACATTTCATTACTTTTTCATCATTATATCGTCGACACACAATTTGTAATCCAATAGGAGCATTTGCATATGATTGTGGTGAATTGTAAAGTTTATAATTCTCCTCGTCAAGTGTATTTCTAGGTTTATATTCGATGTCAGGTTGATCTTTCACAAGATCGACAGTTGTGACAGGAAAAGTAGCAGCTGGATAGTCAAGAAGATTCCAAACAGAAGTATAACCCCACCATTTGGCTGTGCCATGTTGCGGAGCTGCAGATGAACCTGCTGGTGTAAGAAGACAATCGATAGAACAATTGAAGGATGCTTCTCGCTCGTTCCATATCTCTGCATAATGACTACGATACTTTTCTCTCTCGGAAATCAATTCATTCATTTCTATCCAGTTTCGTTTTTTGACTTGCGGCTGATTAATGATCCAGTTGGTCAATGGTAGCGGTTGCTCATCTACTTCTGTCATCAAATTTCGCTCTTCTTCAGCTCCATTACAATAATAGAGTGCACTAATTAAATCCCAACTTTCCTGATGATCGACTGGTTCCCAATCAATAACTCGAATTCCAGCTGTTTTCAATTGCTCAACAGTTTCACGAAGAGCTCGAATAATGGGTGGATGAGGATGTACTACTCCATCATCCCACATGACAGCAACGGTTAAATTTGTCGAATCTAACGTAATTGTTCTCCAAGGAATGGGCACAAGAGATGGATCTACTCGCCATGGTTCGGTGTCGAGTATTGCTTTCATGAATAAATTAATATCTTCTCTCGCTCGAGCAAGTGGACCAATCGTACCAAAAATACTTTGACTTCCCACCTGTGCTACCATCAGACCTCGCACCGGTAATCGAAAAGTAGTTGGTCTCAATCCATAAACTCCATTAGTAGCAGCTGGAAAACGTATACTTCCACCAATATCGGTGCCTATTCCTATGGGACTACCTTTAAGAGCAAGAAGTGCACCTTCTCCACCTGAACTTCCTCCAGAACTTAATTGTCGATTAAATGGATTTGTAGTAGTACCGTATACATGACTGCTACATTCCAAATGCATAAGACTTTGTGGTTGAGTAGTACGAACGTAGAAGACGGCACCTGCGTCATAGAGAATCTTCAAAATGAGAGCATCATCTTCAGCAATTCTGTCAATCCATTTCATCCATCCTGAACTGATCCGTCGTCCTCGCATCGTTACCATCTCCTTGACAGAGATTGGTAAACCATGAATCGGTCCTATGGGCCCTCCTCGTTTCTTAAATTCGTCATCCAAATATTTTGCTCGATCCACGGCTTCTTCGCCAAGAAATTCTGTGGCACAATTAGTTAGTTGATGAGCAATACCAGCTCGTTTAAGATAAGCTTTAATAACTTGTTCAGCTGTTAATTCTCCTTTAGCCAATAGATTCACAAGTTGAGAAGCTGTATACTTTTCAGTAATAGTAATTTCATCATCGGATAAAAAGCCGCATTTATGTGGAACATCGCTCACATCCAGAACAGATGCATCAGGAAGTGAATCTCGAAGTAAACTATCCTTGGGAATAGATGAATCTCGCAATTCACGTATTCGTTGAATAGATACAGACGCCATGAATACAAGTGAAAATACCTTCAACAAAAGATATAAAAAAAAAAGTAAGCAATGAGTTACGAAAAATATATATGAAATGCATCGATGTAAATTATCTGTCATTTTATTTCGACATATTCATATTATGACATGTGCGTTTTTTTACAACAAACATATAGATAGGATATGACGTTTATTGTAATAAAGACAAAACCAACAATACGAAGCTTATGGTAATATGCATGAGCAAACAACAATAAAATGATACGTTTTGTTACATACGATATTTTTGCTCCATTCTAGAAGTAGAAATGATATTATGTATTTTATTCGTATGATTTTTCATATCGAATCAATCTTACTAATATTTTATGTCACTTGATAAGATTCTAGCAAAATCGAAATAGAAGGTATCGAGGTAGCTATCACACAGCCACACTCGTCAAGTCGAGTACTATTAACAGTGACTATTTAGTAACTGCTAAACAACCTAGTCGAAATACGATGTTGTGATGCAATATAATGAATATAACATATTCAAACGATTAATTAGTCCCATTGAAACCATCCATAATCATAACCAATACTAATGTGATATATAGGATTTAATAATAGATATTTGATTTAAAAGACAAATAAATTCAATTATTTTATCAAATATTCACACATACCTTACTTTTTAATTTTATCTAATGCTAATTTTATTAATGAATAATTTAATTACTTTTATTAAGATAGTTTTCATTATGATTAAAAAATAGTATTATTTTAAAAGATGCAAAAACAAACGACAAAATGGTTAGCATAATACAATCACATATCAATAGAAATTTTTCTTTTTTTGTGACTTTTTGTTTCTCTTTGGCGGTTTTCTTTTATCAGATTAATTTTTCAAATTGCTAAAAAAATGAAGTGATGAATACTAACATATTCTTAATTTCTCCGATTTTTATATTGAAATCTACACGAATTATTTCGCTATTATAAAAATTAGGAAGTGAAACATCTTGTATCACTTGAATCAATAGTTCAACTAATAGTTTCTGATATTGAACAATTTGTTAGATGATTAAAACAAAATCATGATCGAACTTGCAGAAGATCAATCAACATCAGAAATAAAATCAATCTGTTTGCTTCACTTTGTTGTAAAGAAAAGATTTCAATTGTTAAATCCACAAAATTAAACATTGATTTACTGCGATTTTATATGTTGCACATTGTCTATTGAAGATCAAGAAAATTTTCCCAAAGAAATTGAAACTAAAAGAATTTTTATGATTATCTTGATTAAAAAGTCACACAAAATCAATTGTTGAGAATCGGATTTTATTTAAAAGTAACCATAATCAAACAAGTGAAGAAAAAAATACATTGCATTTTGTCAAAAATACAATCGAAAATCATCGTTTTGTTATTTTATTTAAATTCGTATATCGCATAAAAGTCCAAGCAATGTTTTTGTTGTTTTCTATCGAATATCAGCGAGTGGAGATGATCATAGTTGCTAGAAACAATTTAATGAATGTTAAATTTATAGACAATATGAAATCACTAACAAAGTCTTTAAAGAACTTTTGTTTCGAAGATAAAAGAAAACGAATTATTAGTACAAAACAAAAATAAAAATGTTTCATTATTGACATTGCTGATCTTGAGTCAAATAGAATTCATATATTATTTATTTTTTTATTTTTATTTTAAGTTTTTTTTCTTTGAAATAGTTATGATTTGTTCGATTTATTAATCAAATGAGCTTTTTGCTTATATCAATATATTCAGTTTAAGTTCCGGCTATCTTCTACCTACAAAAGTTCTTTCTATCTATCAGGAAGTAAGCACAATATGGCAGCTAACATATCAATGCTTGTCCTATGTATGGATTATCAGAAAGCATATGACAAAGTTTGGCATGCGACACTCTTAGTTAAGCTGTATCGTTTGGGTATTCCTCTCGATTTACTTAAAATTGTTGCCTCGTGGCTAGAGCACAGAGGAATGTATGTATTTTTTGGAGAAAAGAGCTCCAATATATTCCATATTTTTTCGGGTCTCCCACAAGATAGTTGCTGAAGTCTCTATCTTTTTATCGTCTTTCATAGTGACTTAATCACTTGTTTTGAAGCACACCCTGCACATGTTTTAAATCGTGAAATCATTTAAATATCTAGGATTTACTTGGACTAGTAAGTTGTTCTTAAAACAGACCATCGACAGGTATGTAGATAACGTTCAGAAGTTCTCGCTTGGCTTTTTTTTTCTATTTCCAATACTACCAAAACCTCATCAAAAAACTCTGAGACGCAAATTTTAAGTGGAGATGAGACTGTTACATCAGTGCCATTTTGTATCAGAGCATAATTTATTCGCGGCAATAAACGAAGATCCCCTCGATTTGTACGTTAAAAAATATATAGAAAAAAAAAAAAAAGTAAGTGCATAAATTTGATTTAGGACATCTCTCTTTTTTAATGATATATTTCACTGGGATGATTTCAAAAAGCGTAAAGGCAATAACCTTGGTTATTTTTTTTTCGGATGAGAAGAGTTAAAAATTTGAAAGATAGACATGAGACTCTATTACTAAAATGGATCGATTTCGTAAACTAAATTCCCACGTTGGCAATTGATATGCCTTTCTCTGTTCGTCTCTCTGCTTCACTTCATTTTTTTTTCTTTTTCTCTTTTCTTATCTATTATTCTTGTCTCTTTTTCATCTTTCGTTCTACTTTATTACTTCTTTTTTTTCACTTTCTTTCTTCATTATTTACTTCTTACGTTATGAAAATCTTGCATGGTTAACGTATCTTCAATTAGATGTATTTGCCACGCATGTGCTTTAGATACTTGTATGCTGTAATGCTAAAATTTGATTTCATCCCTATGCAAGCGCTTCCGAACGTAGCAATAAACAGCAATATCCGAAAAAAAAAATATTTAGTTTATGACAAATTATTTCATTTTGATAATTCTGAGCATGTTTCTAGTGATTTTGAAGTAGAAGTCAAAGAAAGTAAATCATTTATTAATGATCAAAGAAGTTGTTTTCATCGGTTAATTAATCTTCAATGAATTCTAATTGAACATGCACCACTTGAACCAACTTTATGATGGACAAATAATGGTTTCTCAACAAAATTTTATAGTATACTTGCTCAACAATTAATTGATACATATAGAATGCTATATAGTATACATAAAGGAGTAAAAAACTTGATTTAAAAATAATGATTTATTTGATTCCATGACAATTAATTTCACGGCAATTTCTTTTCACTTCCTATTTCTCTATTGTTTTATTTAGTTAATATGAATCAATGAATTTTCAAAAATGAATGAAGATTTTCAATAAAATGTTGCTGGTGAAAATTTTGTTTCAAATATTCACAGAGAACATGCGGATTTAAATAAACAATTGATTAATTGTTTTCATATATGGATATCATATTTTACATTATCTCAAACGAAATTCTATCAATTATTTCGTCAATGTATTTTTTCACAAACAAAATTAACTAAAACTGCTCTTAACAAGCATGAGCAGTGTCTAATTAATTTATATCAAGCAATTCGTCGTCTAAAACTTAAATATCAAGAAAAACGTAATGGACTCCTGTAGTATTATCTTATTCGTATAAGTCAATGTGAATTATATCCAACATTTGTACCCTATGTTAATAATACTGAAGCAGATTCAATCTTTATTGCTTTTCAGGCTATGCATTATGCTATAGCTCAATTTACTCAATCTATGTTAACATTAGGTAAATATAGTTCATACTATTTTTGAATTACAAACAACAATATTTATCGATCGTTTTAATTATGTTTATTTTTCTATTAAGCAACAAAAAAACATATTTATTTATTGTAGTAATATATTAAAAAAAAACATTTTCATTCTACTTCAATATAGTACTAGTAATTATTGTTCATGTAATCGAAATTTATTCTACAACTGTTGATACTAACTAGTTCATTTAGAATTAATAATGCATCGAACGATTGTTTTTTTGTATTCATATGTATCTAGTAACTCATAGTAGATTATCAACTCTTAGAAGATTAAATGTAAAAATGATTGTTTTAAGAGTGTCCTATTCAATTCATTTTATTCAAGCTTATAACTTATTAAAGCGATGTTCATAATGCATGTTATTATAGAAATAAATAAAAAATATTTTGATCTTCATTTTTGAAACATCATTCAATGCCGTATAACTTTTTACAAGTCATTTCATTTGAAATTCATGCCTAATTCAAAAGTGAGTTTTTCGTTTGAGAAGAACTTTCGTAATGTACTTTTTTATATATACTATGTTTCTTACAAATGATTCGCATTTTCTAGAAAATTTTGACAAAAATATAAACAGTCGCTCTTATGTTTTTCAAAGAAACATGATATGAAAAGAGATGAACAACAAATTTATTCTCTTAAAAATCATTTGTTATCATACTGTGAATAGATCGACATATCCTTAAATGAGCTACCAGAATATCCATGGAAATAAATACGAAATTCAACTATTATCTTTTAATGTAATGAGCATAAAATATTAAATATCTCTTCACAGTTTATTGAAAAAACAAGACGCATTTCTTTACATTATTGAAAATGATTAAAATTTAATTACAAATAAATCAAAAGATTCATCTCACATCATTATTTTTCTTCTTAATCGAACAATACTTGCTAGAATTCATTTTGATTTAGGACGACGATTTCGAAAAATAGATGCTTGTTTTTCCTGTTGTTCTTCAACTTCAGTTATACAACATGTTTTTGTGCCACATATTTTTTTATGAGGAGCACATACTACACGATGACCTTTGATTGGACAACAAACAGTGCTTGATTGACATTTTTTAGACCATTTTTTGCATGAAGTTGACAGAAAACCTCTGTAAGAGATCAATAGTTCTCAATGAAAGAATATAGTTAATTTGTGTCGACTTACGATGTTATTGAAAACAAGAAAATAATAATTACTGATAATTCGAGAAGTAATTTCATTGTTTATTAATCTGCAATAAAAAAAATAGCGATTATTCTTTTTTTGTGTGTTCGTATTATATAAACGTAATAATTTGTTGTATTATTCAGCTTTTACGTATTTCGATTAGTCACAATGATTAAAGAGACTGATAGACAAAGATTCTTGCGTGCCAGTGTATAGAAACGATAAGACAAGAATGAAAAATAAAATAACTGAGATTGAAGTAGTCGAACGTTAAATTTCGTTATCGACCGAATTATCTCAGGAATAGAATACAGTTCGGTGCCTTCTGAGAGAACAGAACAAACGTCGAAGAAAAAAATGCCATATCGGCGTGTGGATGTGGGTGTGGGGATTGGGGTGGTGGTGGGTGTGTTTCTTTTCTCTTTACGTCCACCACCACATCCACATCCACATCCACATCCACATCCACACCCACATCACACACCCACACACCCACACCCACATCACACACCCACACACCCACACCCACATCACACACCGACACCCACCACACCCCAACAAAATTCAAATATCTCCACATAAATTCCTAAATTCAACATCTACTTGATTGACTACATGTTTGAAAGTGTTTCATTTCAGAACTCAGGCCCATATTCATGTGTCAAAGATTTTCATAAAACCGATTTTAAAATTGATTCATGAATGCTCTTAGTTGAGAATCGGTATACTATATGCTATTGCTCTCAGGAAAGCAAGTCGGATCACAAATTGAAACGTATACAATGGATTAATGCTAATTTGTAAATTTCATAATAAGCTTCTCCCCAAAATAAAAGCCTACTGCACTGAAAAAAAAGGTACCATACGGAACTTAAAAAAAGGTTCAGAGATTTGCAACGAAATCGAAACCTTTTTTGAGTTTCGTAAAAATATGGTTCCGTACCAAAACGTCTTTAACTTACACTAAAAATGGTTTCGTAGTTCAAATTCTGTCACGATTCGAATGCAGTCGATCAGCGCTTGCAGAATTGGTACTAATAAACTGATCCCTTTCGCTATCCCTTTATTCTGTTTTATGCAGCGCCTCATGTGTAGTCTCTGGCAGATGCATACAATCGATATCTATCTTATTTACATATCCGTTTAATACATATCTACCGTTCTAAGTTAACCCCTTAACCATAATCTATCCCCCTAGCTTGATCCCTTAACCATAATATATCCGCTAGCTTGATCCCTTAACCTTAGTCTATCCCCCTAGCTGGGTGTGGATGATTGAAGGAGAATAACCCACACCCACACCCTGCAAAATCGATCAATTATTGTATCACTAATCGAAGAAATATCATTAGTGAATGTTGTTAATACAAAACTAAGAGTATTAGTGGAAATATTTTGTTGTACTATAATGTCAAGTCGTTCATTGCCAACATCCAACAATGAATAAAGAGCATCCATGTTGTCGAGCTTTTTTAAAATGATAAGTAACATTTTATTAGATAAATTAAGAAGGCCAATGTTAGATTGATTTATGTTGAGTTTAACTAATACTTTTCTTATTATGCATATATATGGGAGTGGCCAGTTAATATGATACGCCATTTTGATACACTCCTATTGGATGGATAAAACATACTATTGTTCGGGTCATATAAGAGGGAATCCTAGATAACCCTGGATTGGCCCGAACAACATCATGTTTTATCCGTACAATAGTAGAGAAAAGCTACTAGCTTATCGTGTGAGTTGGTAGCTTTTCTCTACTATTGTNTACGGATAACACATGATGTTGTCCGGCCCAATCCAGGGTTATCTAGGACCCTCTCTTATATGACCCGAACAATAGTATGTTTTATCCTTCCAATAGGAGTGTATAAAAATGGGGTATCACAATAACTGGCCACTCCCAATATACTCATTGTTTGTTAATGCCAACCGCTATGATTGAATTGAATGAATGGATGACCTCGACGAAAAAAATCTAGCGTCATTTACGAATGATATTTATTCTTTTTCTTTCGTCTATCTCTGATATTATTTTTATCGCTAGTCGGTGTTCTTAAAATGAATAAGAATGAAAAAAAAAGAATTTATTTTTGATATACATATATTAAAAAAAGCATCTGGTGAATGTGTAGTTATGATGAGGTGTAGGTGTGGGCGAGCGTGTGGTGTGCGTGGGTGTGTATGTTGATCTGTATTACACCCACACCCCACACCCATATCCACCCACATCCACACCGACACCCCGATTATCTACATGAACGAATTTGATAGCATGATTACATTATTTCACAGATAGTTGATGATTCTTTTGTATGTTGCTGCGTATCAAGTACATCTGTTGAAGGCTCATCATTCGTCTCATTTTTTTGCTCTTTAAAGGCTTTTACCATAGCTGTCATTAAATCAGGAGAGGACACGTGTAGTTCTATGAATCCATTATCATCGTAGATTATCATCTTATCATGGATTATTGTTATAGCGGTAACTTTTAATAGCGCAGCATATACAATTAATGGAAGCCAAGCATTATTTCTCGTTTCTAAAAATACTTTGATAAATCGATCGAATGGAATTCCCGTTAAGTTGATTTCAGAATAATCCTTCATATACGAATATAGTGTTGATAATGTATTCGAATCTAACTCTTGAACTGCATTTGGTGAATGCATGATTTTGTCGAACACAGCGAGAAAGACAGGGCGAGATCCTTTTAGTGCATTTATGAGGCAAGTGGTTACCTCGCGTGTTGCTGTTTTCTCACCCATATTAGCGAGAGCTTTGGCAGCAGCAGCAGATAGAACATAACTTGAGCGATCGTCCATTGCAGTCATAAGGGCAGTGATAACCTCAGTTGTTGCTACTTTCTCACCCATGCCTCCAAGGGCTTTACAGGCACATACTCTA
The DNA here is from genome assembly GCA_905329745.1 of Rotaria sp. Silwood2. Taxonomy (NCBI): domain Eukaryota; kingdom Metazoa; phylum Rotifera; class Eurotatoria; order Philodinida; family Philodinidae; genus Rotaria; species Rotaria sp. Silwood2. The sequence continues at coordinate 21,957 of CAJNSZ010001136.1, read as the reverse complement.
ACATCTTGTTCTTTATCTTGAAGTGCGTCCATGAGACCAATTATAGCTTCGTGTGTTGCTGCTTTCCCATTCATCTTCTCTAGAACATTACAAGCTAATGCTCTCACTTTTGATTCTTTATCATGAAGCGCATCGATGAGAGCAGCGATCGTCTCATGTCGTGCTGCTTTTTCACCAATCTTCCCCAGCGCTTCACATGCCAATATTCTCACCTCGGGTTTTATATCGCGCAGTGCCTGTGCAAGACCAATGATTACCTCGTTTGTAGCTGATTTTTCAACCATCTTTATCAAGGCATGACATGCTGATTCTCGTTCATCCCAATAGTCATTAAGAAGTTCCTTTATCAAGCCATTAACGACTTCATCTGTTGCGCCCTTTTCACCTATATTTTCCAGAGCCTTACATGCTGCCCGAACAACACTTAAATAGTCATCTTGCAGTACCTTGACTAGACCAGTGAGCACTTCATTTGTTCCTGCGTTTTTACCAAACTCGCTAATAACAACACATGCATTAAATCTAGCTTCATAGTTTTTGTCATAAAGTGCTTTTACAAGAATATCAATCACTTCATCGGTTGCTACTTCATTAGCTATTTGCTCAAAACATTTGTAAGCCTTCTCTCTGATTTTATAGTCTTGATTAGATAGTGCGTCCATAAGGCCAATGATCAATTCTTTTCTGAACACTTTTTCACCAATATCTGTCAGTATAAAACATGCCTGGGTTCTGATTTTAACGTTTTCATCACATAACGCATCTGTAATAACGTCAATAACCTCCTTCTTTGCTATGGTTTTACCCATGTTTATTAGAGTTTCATACGCCTCGCATACAATATTAGAATCTTCATCGCCCAGTGTTTCCCTAAGCTCGGCGATAAACTTAGCCATAACTACTTTTGTATCCATATTGCTTAGAGTTTCGCTTGCATGTCTTTTTTTATTCAATTTTCGACCATTGTGGATATCTATAAGTCTAGAGATTATTTTATTTTGCGGAGCCTTTTCACCCATTTTTGCAAGAGCTTCAAGTGCATTTTGTCTAACATCGGCGTTTTCGTCACCAAGCGCATTTACTAAACCAGCGATGACTCCTGGTGTTACAGCTTTTTTACATATGTTTCCGAGAGCCCAACACGCACTCCCTCTGACCCATGGATCTCCACTCTGAAGCGATAGTATAATAGCTTCGATTACTTCTTGTATGGCTGCCTTTTCACCCATCGCTCCGAGAGCTCTACATGCTTCGCTTGGAATGTCCATCGATGCATCTTGCCGTATATTTATTAGGCAAGCTAGCATTTTTGGTGTAGCTGCTTTTTCACCTAGATTATTAAGTAAGTCCCATGCATTACATCCTGCAATGTGTTTTTTGTCGTACAGTGCACTTGTAAGAATCTCCATTAGTTCATCTGTCAATGCTGTTTCATCAATAGCACAAAGCTTCTTGAAAATTGTATACGTTGAAGTCCAAAATGTATCGTCGTACTTAAATTGTGCGAACATTCGAGAAAATAGTCCAGGTAAAGGTTTTGATATGTTTAATTCTGTTATGAAGTTCCATATGCTCTTACCAATCAAGTGGTCTCCAGTACCTATTAATTTATGGAGCTCATTCCGTATTAATGGATCGTCTCCACGACGGATTTCTTTATATCCTCCAAATGATAGACAAAAACTATCAAGCCTGCATGCAGCATCTATTAATTCAATGAGTTTGTTTTGTATTAGCGGATCATTTGCTAACGAAATTGTACGTTTAAATGATGCAAGAAGATTTTCGTTTATGGTATATGACCTACTACGGATACATATATCTATCCATAGACAGATTGATTTAATATAGGCTGTGCGTTGTACAAAAAGTTCGTGTTCACCAAGTTGATCAATACACTCGATGATAAGCTTTATGTGTTTGAAACCGACAATATCTAAAGGTTTGGCCTCGATACTAGACCAAAATAGGTTCATGCATGATTGATAATCGGCTTGTGCAAGAAGACCTGATGCAAAAATGAATACTAAAATAAACCGTTGATTGTATTTGTGCTGATTGATGAAATCGATTGCTTTTTGATTCTGTGAAGTCATTAGAATGCTAAGCAAATACCGCGCTGCAAAGTGTTCTTGAAAGCTAAGATGAACAAAATAATGTTGCTTGTCTATTTCATGTTGATTACCAGTAGGCTTATGATCATAGGATCTAAGGATGCCAATATTTAGTAGTTGTGAATGGTTAGCTAAAGAACAATCGATCTCTCTTAGTGTTTTTTGAATCAAAGTGGGTGAAAGAATAATATCATTGGTTTCCATAGCGTTGAAAGCCAAACATTCTAAGAATTGTAACTCTTTATGGCATCGTGTATAAACTTCTTTTTTCGACATTAACCGGTGATTGACATTCTGTTTTCCTAAGTAATGTCGACATAGAATTTCCGTAATATTATCATAAAGTTCCGTCATTGTTAATGTTTTTGCTTCTGACCAGTCTGTATCACCCCAAAGTGTACAAACCAATTCCAAATTTACGGGAATATGCGCGATACCCCAAATACTAGGATTCGATTTCAAGAATATTAAAAGTTTTTCTCCTTCCGGCAAAGCATTTTTCATTTTGTTCTTAATATGATCAAAGAATTGCTTAGCATATCGTTCAATATTATCATCAGTGAATCCAGTGATTTCCATTTTGACGTCATAGGCTAATGTAATAGCGTAAGGACGAGATGTTAAAATGTGATTTTGTGTCTGGTATATGTACTCAAATACATCTTTAAGTTGTTCGGGAATATTTTGGACAAATTCATCATATCCATCCAATATCCATAGCACTTGACCTTGGCAGCATCGTTCTTTAAAGAATTGTCTGTCGTCTTTAGTTAAATCCTCACATGCAAAATATTCTCTCTCGACAATATCAATCATAGAATATTTTTTCGATGATGAATATCGACTGTTTGTTAACTTGCGTAATTGAATCAAAACCACTAACTTAAATTCGGGCCAAAGTTCACCTTTTGCCCATCGATAAGTCACATATTGACAAAACGTAGATTTTCCAATACCGGCTCTTCCAAGTACGAGAACTTTCTTAATTTGANAAAACCGTTCGATGCAATTCAATCTATCGGCATTGACCTCAATAGATCAAACGACGACGAAGACTATATTAACAACGAATGCAACTTAATACTACAGATTTAATCAGAGGATTTTACTTTCACCGGTGTCATCATTAAAATTCTCCGTAAAGAGAATGATTACACAAATAATAAATCAAGCATTGATTTGTCGACTGTGACATGTATTGGCCTCGAAATGGTATCTCCCATCTCGAACCAAAATAAAAAGCATAAAACCATACTTTAATGATGAATGAACGTCAATTAAGACAGATATAAGTTGTAGGCAGACGTTGTGAGTTAAATGCAGTTTCCCATACATTCAAAGACGAACAACCATAAATGTAGATCAAGAAGTTTGCATCCTCTTTTCCTACTCCTTTCCCATATATATACCGTAATGGGGATACCCTCAAAAATCAAATTCTACTGAATATTTCTAAGAATTACTAAAAGAGAAAGTTATCAATTTATAGGTAAATTCCAAGGCTATAGAACAGAATTCATATCATTTCGCGTGTTCAATCGAACAAAGTATTGATTACATACAGTATTGATTTCAATAGATTTGTTGAACATCTCCTTTTATTATTAACAGCAGTTCAATAGTGTTTCACGTTTTGATCTCGTAGGTTTTTTTAGGAGTGTGAATGTGGATGGGATCTGATTGTGTCTGTTATACAAGAGTTGACTCACATCCACATCCAGTACATACTCATATCCTCATCTATCGCTAAATATTAACGCGATTTGCACTTGGATGTCAGAGTAGACTAGTTCATTGGCTAAATCCACATCCACTAAACGAAACCGTTTTTCTGACTACTGAATTCATTGACTTAGAAGAGCTTTCGTTTTATCAGAAATCTTGGATAGTGTTATTAATTTCTTTCCGTCTAAAGTAACATTTCATCAGTAAAAAAAATTAGTGATGATAGAACTAAAACGAAATACAGAAATAGTATTTATTTCGTCAAATGTTCGAAATACTCGTTCCGATTCATCACACTATTGCATCGATTTTTTAACTTTTTTAAATACTCTTCTCTATTCAAAAAAATTCATGAACTTGTCTTACAGCATGATGCAACGATTTTGAATAGTTTAGATGGTATTTGGTGTAGTCAAATTTATACATCATACTATAAAAAGTGATCAAATATAAGAAAAATATAGTAACTATATTTCCTATACTCTAAGAATTTCATCAGAAATCAATATAATGATTATCAATTTTTGGGGATATCATTTCTTTCGGCTAAATCTTATGAACAAACAGCACAAATGACACAATAATTACAAGATCGAGCAGAACAATTATATGCAGAAGGAAATGAAGATAGAATTACTCAACGTTGTCAAGTAACTCGGTTTTTATTAATTATAAATTTATACCGTTTTTTTTTCAAATAGAAACCTTATTTTATGGCTACCGAATCTGAACGTGTTCGTTTAATTAAATGACGGATTCGTCCTACAACAAATAATATAAATCAACAACAAACGACTAATCCTATGACTTCATCAACCAGTGGCATTAAACCAATACAATTAGACGATGACGATGATGGTTTACGTTAATTAATAACTTTCTTTTTCTGTCTACTATTGTTTCATATCCCTAGTCAATAATTATTGCTTCATATTTCAATCTTAATTTTAACTATATAAACATGGTGAAATAAGCTAAAACAAGAATTTTTTCATGCGTACTCACTGTAAATAGAGAGAGTTGATTGAAATATTCAGTTTTCTACACAATGATTACGATTATCATCTAGAAAAATGATTCAAGCTGCTTTGAAATTATCATCATGAAAGTCTTATGTGGCAGACGTTTTACGAGTTGCGAACATTGTTTTACTTTTGAAATATTCAATGAGAAATTATGATTGAACTTTTGTTTTCAGCAAAAGTTATGATTCTCTTTGCAATACGAGACTTGAAGAAAATTCGAGAAACTAATATGTTGTATCGGGGAGAAGTATAAAAGCTTTTCAATAATTTGAATCGATCGATCGATTGTGTTGAACATTCGCAAAGGTCAGGAAAATTATTCTTAATTTCACTATACATCATAGTATGAATTGTTTTCACGTTTCCGATATACTGTAAGTCAAAATATTGTCGTTTCAAACATAAAAAAAAATCGTTGATCGACTAGAGTTAGTATTTGGAAATTCGTTATGTCTTTCTGATTTTTGTTCACTTTCGAATCGGAGAGGAGATCAGAGTTTTTCTTTCATACTATCTTTGTTTTTTTTTCAAAAAGTACAGAATGTAAAATCTGGTTAATCATGTATTATAAAACAATCCTAGCTTTAGTTTTTGTTCTTCAGTACATTTTCAACCACATGAAACGGGAAGCCTGTTCTAACCAACACTCATGGATAAGAAAAACAAAATTTTTAGTGCCGGTTTTAAAACTGGAAGTGTTTCATCAATAGTGTGTATGTAATATTTAGATCTTCCCACTATTTTATTAAACTTCGAAACTCTGTTAGGTACAGTAAATAGTATATGCAATTACTTTTAATAAGGAACATCAAACCAATTTACATTTCATTTGCTGGTTTGAGAACTACTAAGCATGGCTATATTACTTCAAGTAATCAATGAACGAGCATAAATTGTAAATGAAATATTTATTGAAAAATAAAGAGCAGTATAACCAGCTAACGATCAATGAGAGCTAGAATCAGTCACACTAGTGAAATAGTATGGAGTTGAATGAAAACTACAATTTGTCGGATCAATGTTCATCGTTATTCCGCTAGTAGAATAGAATTATCAGCGTGTATAGGATGAGATTGCTGAACAATAATATGCTTGCTTAGTTGTTACTGTTGTATTCATTAGATTCACTTGAGTCTAAGCTAAAGAAGCGTAAGGAAGCATGTTATTGATGAGTTATATCTGATTGATGAGTAAAACTTCTATGCAAGAATGAACTAGAAAATTCGTTCGTTTCTTCAACTTTATCTTCAAGAGAACAACATTGTAAATGGTCATTTTACACGCGATTAAACGAATTCTGATGAAAAAATAATTATCTGAAATTGTTTAATGGTAAGATGTATGAATGTATGGTTTTATAATGCAAATCTAGCCTCGTCTATTTATTAAAACACCACAAGTGGTCACACAGATTGTATGTAGTATTTATTTTTTCTCTCAAAACGACATCAAAATGTGACGACAAAAAAATTCAGCATTTGTTCTTTTAAAAAATACTTAAAAATAAAATCAAACATTGTTTCGATTTTTCGTATCTGTCAAAGTCAAAACTGATATAACATTGAACAAGACATGCGTAATGAAAATTGCGCTTTTGAATGATACTCTTCCAAGCTGATGGAAAAGAAACATACTGAGTCGTTGTTGTTGTTGAGTCGCTTGCATAGGTTATAACAGTTGAATAAGCATGATGAAATCTGAGTTTTGTTTGCATCCAGAAAATAAAATATTTTGGTAATTGATCATTCTTTTCTTGAGAGTGTAGGCGGGTGTACACTCCCAAATAATTGAAAATTTTCAACTTTTTTCAGCGACAACAGTAGATTTTCTGTACGTTTTACTCTTTTTTGAGACATTTAGTTGCAAATACTCCCTTTACACCCCACCCCAAAAACTCGCCACTCCCCCCCCCCAACCGTAGGTCCTTAGCGCGGCCCCTGTCCACACTCACCCACACCTGATTCTGAAAAATTCTGAAACTTCTTTGTGCAGTTTATCGACATGTAATTCATATCAATGCTTGATATCCTGAAGAAAGAAAAAAGTACCACCCTTATAAACCATTGCAATTGAAGAAAAACGCTCCATAAATTGTTTTGCAAATTTGCTGGTTTTTCACAAAAAGTGATCATCAGGAGGGGGCAGATGGCACATCAAAAGTCCCCCTATCCTCTCCCCGACCGTCAGATTCACGACTTTCTACTTAGTAGAAGTCTTAATCATATTTCGGAGTCGGAAACGGCTTTGGGAGTTCGACGCAGTTCACTAGTGTGGAGCTAGTGAAGAGGAGTTTTCAGAAACATGCATCCTTATCTTCACTTAAACCAAAATATCCTAGAAGGTTCTCCTGAAAATTTCATTACTTCAAGTGACCCGAGAGAAAAATTGTTATTTCTGTAATGAATTTGCTCTAAGAATAACTCTATTATCCAACTAAATGAAGATATAAACGCATTATGCTTTGAAGAAATACAGAAATATGAAGATAAAAATGATAATTAACAGCATAGCAAAGCCATCGAATGAGTTTGGTGGATGATCACGGGAGGAAAGTGCAGTTGAAGCTTCAGATGAGGTAGATCGGGCAATATTTCGAGATGATATCGATGAAGAAAAGCTTAATTTGTAATCTAAGTCTGTTCTAGGTACGTATTCCTGACCTGCTGTCTCACTACACGGTCGCCTTAACTTCAAACACTTTTCACATAAATCTCGTCGATGTTCTTTGTTTCGATCAATGTGATTTTCGTCGTCTATATTGGTTAAATCTTCTAATCGGTGAGCCCGAATAAATTCACGATCTTGGTAGTTTCTGCTATCCAGCGGACGAACGAGTTTGGATGAAGAACATTTACTGCGCTGTAATCCTTGAGCAGCATAAGCCCAAGTCCATTTTGCTCTGCAATTGCCGCAAATATACACACAGAGCTTTTGAAGACTGAATGGAGTCACAGTGATTGAACAAGATTTGCACTGTTGTCCGTAGTCAGCACAGGCCTTGCTGCTTTGCCACTTTCTATGGCAACAAGGGCATTTGAACTCACCAAAGCAGGGATACTTCTTGCCAAGTTCGTCACACATTATGGATGCAATGTGTGTCTGCGAAGTGGTGTTGGATGCTTACTTTTCTTTTGCATTCTCTCATAGTGTTGTAGAGTAGATGAATTGCTTCTAGTCAAATATTGAAGGAATGGAAGGAAAAAAATTCTCCTTACCCGTCTATCTGCAAGATGGTGTAGTCAGACGTTTTTATTTGCATTATTTTTCTGTTTTTATGGTGAATCGTCATGGTTATTTATCAAAATAGTAGAAGAACATAAGAGAAAAATATTCTTTTTTGTGCCGCTATGTTATAAAAACTATTCTCGGTTTACAAATGAGCTCTATCAGAAATGATTATTTGTGTAAAACTTGACTCCGTATGAAAAGATTGCAGGGATCTTCAGAACCAGTAGAGTATCAGTACGATTGACAATATGGCAACTTCTCATACTGATATTTAAGAATTTAACAAAAGAGAGACATCAAGATGTTTTGGATATATTCTTCAATGTGTGTATTCAATCTTATAATTAACACCAGTAACATTACAAGGGATGGAATATAGATTGTTAAATAACAAACACATCACTTGAAGACGTGGGTGGGTATGAAGGTGGAGATGCGCAGATGTAGATTGCCCACACTCATATCTACTCAGACCCACACTCATCCACCCCGGCGTCATGTCGATTACTGTGGTTAACAACGTTTAATGAAAGCCACGGCCTTGGATGTCGCAGTATGCTTACTGATGATCAAGATATTGAGTATCAAGATAATTCGCGGTTGCCAATATCGTGGTATTTGCCGGTTTCATATACCACGATATGGACCCTGATAACCGTTTTATGGGGTATCGCGATGAGTGGCGATTATTTAAACCGCAGTGATCTTGATTCTAGGCGCGGTATATTATCCTGCAGTTTTGCAAAGCATCACATCCCAAGACGATCGCTATAACAATAGGCACGATTTGTTTCCATCCATTTTTGTAAAGACAGTTTTCCATAAAATCGAACAAACTGTCTGACATTTGCGATGTGCAAAAATCGTTGATAACCGTGGTTCCAGTGACCGCGGTTTATCACGGTTTTTTCAAGAACTTTTCCCTGGTTTAAGATCCAGGGTGTGGATGGAGGTCGATGCAGTTAGAGAAAGGGGAGGATGAAAGTCAAAAAATGGAATTTTCACCTAGATGCCATTTTATGCGCGATCTGCAAGTTATTTCATTTGTATTTCCACGAATATCAACAGCAATATTGGATCAGATTGCATCACATTCGTTAGATCATTGTTTAGAAAAACAAAGTCGTGACAAAACGAGTGTGTTTATCATTAAAGTTTAATTTTTGAAATAAATCGTACAATCAAAACTTTTTTCGTTCTATTTCAACTCAAGGTGGATGTGTGAGTATGGGTACTATTTATTGAACCTTCTCTTTACCCACATCGACAGCCTTACATTATAATCAAATTTCATAATAATAAGGCTTTTGATCACTTCCACCGATACACAATTGCAACGAAAAGAACATCGAAATATGAATACATATAAGAACAATTTCAATTCTATATTTGTTATAATCTAATCAAAAATTGATATTTATTTGTTTATTATATCGATAAAGAATATTCTACTATTGCCTTGATATGAAACACTATTACACATCAAACTGTTAAGCTGTCTCATTTTATATCTCATCATGAATAGCTTCATGAATTCTGCTTTTGACATTAATATCACCTCCTTTCAATGCTGTACAAAATACTAAAGGCTTAATCAACTCTACACCGACATATACGTCATTTTGCTATTGTATTGGATGATCTATGAGAGAGTCTCCTGAACATACTAAAGGCTGACGACTGTACAAAGCTAGACACTGAGAGATTTGTTGAAAGGTAACAATAGATCTAATGGTAAAGTTTCAAGAATCCTTAGAGTGCTCTGAATTCCTTGAGTTCCAATAGTTCTACGAGTTTCTTGCATTCTCTTTAGTTGTGATTGATAATAATTTCTTTTTTATTTGATGTTTAAGCTCCGAATGTACAGAATTCAGACATATTTTTTTCTATGTCTTGTATGAAATAAACTCTATGAATTATAAATAATGGAAAAAATCACGATTTATAAAAATGGTATAAGCTGAAGTCTACAGATAGCAAATGTGATAATCAACTACAATAAAAAAAAGAAGTTCAAGTCATTTTTTTACCAATTATTCTCTACCCATTGCTTGTTCAATTATTTCGACACATTTCATTACTTTTTCATCATTATATCGTCGACAAATAACTTGTAATCCAATTGGTGCATTAGCATACGATTCTGCTGATATATAAAGTTTATAATTCTCACTGTCCAATACATTTCTAGGTTTATAATCAATTTCTACTTGGTCTTTGACAACATCAACAGTTGTAACAGGAAAAACAACAGCTGGATAATCAAGAAGATTCCATATAGATGTATAACCCCACCATTTAGCTGTACCATGTTGAGGAGCTGCAGATGGTCCAACAGGTGCGAGAAGACAATCGATAGAAGAATTTAAGAAAAGTTCTCGTTCATTCCATATTTGTGCATATAGTTTACGATAATTTTCTCTTTCAGAAATTAATTCATTCATTTCTATCCAATTTCTTTTCTTCACGTTTGGTTGATTAATAATCCAATCTGTTAATGGTAATGGTTGTTCATTTACTTCTGCCATGATACTTCGCTCTTCTTCAGCTCCATTACAATGATAAAGTGCACTAATTAAATCCCAGCCTTTTTGATGATAAATTGGTTCCCAATCAATAACTCGTATTCCAGATTTTTTTAAATGCTCTACAGTTTCATGAAGAGCTCGAATAATAGGTGGATGAGGATGTACAATACCATCATCCCACATAACAGCAATTGTTAAATTTTTTGAATTTAAACTAATCGATCTCCAAGGAATAGGTACAAGAGATGGATCTCTTAGCCATGGTTCGGTATCGAGTACTGTTTTCATAAATAGATTAATATCTTCTCTTTTTCGAGCAAGTGGACCAAGTACAGCAATAATACTTTCTCTTCCTATTTGAGCTAACATCAAACCTTGTAGTGGTATACGAAAAGTAGTTGGTCTCAATCCATAAACTCCATTATTAGCAGCTGGTGAACGTATACTTCCACCAATATCAGTTCCTATACCCATTGGACTAGCTTTTAGAGCAAGAAGAGCACCTTCTCCACCTGTACTTCCACCAGAAGTTAAATTTCGATTAAATGGATTCAGAGTAGTACCATAAACAGGACTACTACATTCTAAATGCATAAGACTTTGCGGTTCAGTAGTACGAACATAGAAGATAGCACCTGCTTCATAAAGAATCTTTACAATAAGAGAATCATCTTCAGCAATTCTATTAATCCATTTTATCCATCCTGCACTAACCCGTCGTCCTCGCATAGTTATCATATCCTTGAGAGAAATTGGTAAACCATGAAGTGGTCCTATAGGTCCTCCTCGTCTTTTAAATTCTTCATCTAAATATTTAGCTCGATCTAATGCTTCTTTATCAAGAAATTCTGTTGCACAATTAGTTAATTGATGAGCAATACCAGCTCGTTTAAGATAAGCTTTAATAACTTGTTCAGCTGTTAGTTGACCTTGAGCTAGTTGAGTAATGAGTTGAGTAGCTGAATAATGTTCAGTAATAGTAATTTCATCATCTGATAAAAGACCACATTCTCGTGGAATATTAGTTACATCAAGAACAGATGAATCAGGAAGTAAATGTTCAAGCAAACTATCCTTTGGAATAGATGCATCTCGAAGTTCAAGTATTCGTTGAATAGATGAAGTTGCCATAAATACACTTGATAACACCTTCAACGAAAAGAAAGAATGAATAGGAACAAAAACTATGTGCAACAAACTTGATAAGAAAAATGCCTATATAAGGTGTCCTATCATTCTATTTGGTTGTCTATATGTTACAAGTTATATCTCTCATCTTCACAGCTTGTGTTTATATAGAAGAAAGTAAAAGTCACGAAAGAGATAGTAACTATGAAGATAGAGAACAAAATCGTCCTTATAAAAGCAACAGGTTAAACAGTTTATCATATTGATAAACAGAAGTGAATCATAATCAAAAGATGTCTTGAGTTACATACTGTTCTTCTTCATTCTGTTTATCTATCATTATCAATGTCTCTATAGTATGCGAATGAAAATGCTCAAAAGTCAATTAATAACATTTAGTTTTTCTGAAAATTAATCTCTTTTACAATCGTTTAAACTGATTATTTTCTACTATACAAAATAAAATTATTCTTACATTATTAACAAATTTCATGTTAACGAAGTATCTGATCACTGTGACCGATGGATACTCAATAAGAAAAGTATATTGTAATATGAATGCATACAAAAATAGTTTCGATTTTGATCAAAAATTCGTCACAACAAATATATACAAAATATATTTTCGCGAAGATGAAATAGATCCACTGAATTTTGATGACCTTATTGAAATTTACCAGATGTTTGACAATATTAGCAATGAGTGGTATAGAAATGAAGCTAAGAGTAAAAAAAACAAGCTTACCTATATTTATATAGTAAAACATGTTCGAATATTTTGTGCTTTTCCCTCTTTAAACAACTAAGCGTGTCATTTAAATTAACATACGATCAAATGCTTGAAATTCATATTTAAGGTTGAAAATTATAAAATATTTTATTAAATCAGTTAAAAAGACGTGAGCTCGAAATTTCAAGCTTACTTTTCATCAGTTCATATTTGACGAATTAGCATCTGTCCATCATTTATAGTTCTTAGAAAATAATAGTCGTTCTACATATTGACCTAACGTTAAAATGCAATGAAATCAAACAGATGTGAGAATCAGCATCAGGATAAGATGGGTACAGTTTGACTAGGATAATGAACGGTGCCGTCTGCTGCTATCATGCACATATTGAAGAACGGCAGAAAGAGTATTGAAAGCTTGCTGATATGAAAGAATCAAATCAAGAGTATGAAAACTAATGTCAAAATATTGCACAACAGCACCGACGTACTTAGCACGTCCGTTTATGTACAGTTTGACACTTAAATTCTTTAATCTATCGTTCTTTTCATGATGCTGATCAGTTAAAAAAACATAAAACTCGTCCAGTTTGCGATCTTGAAAAAGAGAAATCTTCATTCTGACAAGGATTTGAAGTGCATTTATTGTGAGCAATTTCACACTGTTGATCGTTTTGGTTCAACGGGTAAATGTAATGTGGGAGATTGTTCCTAGTGAATAAGGTTTCATAGTTAGGTTTACATAAGACTTTGGATGAGGAGTAACCATTGGCACACTTCTTGTCTGAAATCAAGCAATTTTCACCAGTGTAAGTCTCCTTGCACAGACAAATGTACTAGGTTGGAAATAATATTATTACAAGACGGTAGTGATATGATTTCAAATAGCATCAACAACAAGTTTTATATCAAATTCAAGCGCATCAAAAAAGGGATTTAATAGTACTAAATAATAAGAGGGTGTGTTGTTCTCACCCACACCCACACCCTAGATGAAATTCTCCAAGCTGAATTATCATCATTACGTCCTGGCGGACAATAATCTCTTTTTCATTTATAATAACGTCTGAGAGAATTAAGTGATGGGAAGACCATCCAGCTTTATAAGAATAATTTTTACCAAAAGAAAAAAAAATAAATAATTGAGCAACAGAACAATTTTTCATTGAGCTAAATCGTTGTTGTATTTTTTTCTTGTTATCATAATGGTTTTTAACGACGTTGATATAAAACAAACGAGAACATTCAGTTTTTTTCCTTTGAATGTACAATTAACTTAACATATTATCAAGAAGAGTAAAATCTATTAGTTCATTCTCATACAACAATATACTGAAATTTACACAGAAAGACTATTCGATTATGGAGTAAACAAAAAAAAAGACGTTTTTCCCCGATGCGAAGCATTGTATAGTAATCTTTGGCAAGTTTTTTTCTCACTCGCCCGACACAACTTGAAATCATGTTTTGTATCGTGATAATCTAAAGATTCGAGAATTGTATAATTTTTATTGAGACGTTGTTATAAAGTAAATATCGATTTTGGATATCTTCCAAAGTTTTCGTTCTATGAAAGATCAGTTATCATTATGGATTGCCTGTACCAAAATATAGGGAAATGACAGACATAAAATCATTCAATTGCTCGTAATTGAATTTTTATTTTCGAGAAAATTGCTGCCGCATGTTCTCGAAACGATAGTTCGGAGTGAATATAAAAAATGAATTCATTTTGCAAGTAGAAATGGAATACACCGACATAATATGAAAAACATAGAAGAATATCATAGACGTTATTTTTGACTGTTAAAACAGATTATTAAGCGTAGCTTCATTTGACTTTTGCTTAAGAAATCTGTGATAATATGCATGAAAAAAAAACTATTGTTTATCTCCTATGCTAAAACTGATTTATTTTTCGTTTGAAGAAAACAAATCTTGAAAACAATAACAATCATCTACGGAAATAAAACTTTTTAATGCATTTGCAAAAAACGATGTACACTATTATGTTTCTAAGTATAAAACCATTGATGACAATATACGAAGAACGAGAGAGAAAACGTGTAAAATCATAAAAAGAAAGTAACATGTGGCGTAATATATACACTAATGTTATAATGAAACATTTTTTTTTGCGCTTGTTCGCTATTTTGTGACTCGATAGACGACGGTAAATAGAACCAGCATAGTGACGTGTTTTGCAGTGAAGCAAAAGGAAAAAACCAACCCGCATAACAACAACAAAAAAGAAATAAATAGAAGCGGCTAGAAATAAAAATTACAACATACTATATAATAAGTTCAAGTCATTTTCTTTGTTATTCATTGATTGAAAACTACGGACACTATGCACACAACACAAAAATCGACGACAACAACAACTACTGCTGTTACTACTACTACGCCATCTGATGATACAACCATAAAAGGACAACAGCTTCCTTCTACTGACATAGTTCAGAACTTCCTAGTGGTGTGGCTCGATACCAAAATTAATGACAAGAATAATGACTACTATATCCATACCATCAACAAATTAAAAGAAGTGGTCAACAAGATATATTCATTTAGTGATGTGAATGAATGCATCGATTTCATAACTACCTTACAAGACGAGAAAATAGTTATGATCATTTCTGATTCCTTCGTTCAATCAGTTGTTCCTATCGCCCATGACATTACACTAATCGATAAGATGTATATTTTAGTTGAGAACCAAGTTCAACATGAAGATTTGGTCAAACAATGGTCAAAAATAAATGGTGTATATACCGATATTGCCTCAATCTGTGAAGCACTTCAACAACCTGCAGACATAGATGACAAGAATTTGGTCACCATTAGTTCTGTCTCCACTAATAGTGAAAGTCATAGACAAAATCTGGATCGACTAGATCCATCATATATGTACACACAAATCTTAAAAGAAATCTTATTAACCATTGACTTCGAAGAAAAACATTTTAATCAATTTATTTCTTACTGTCGTGAGCTGTTCAAAGACGATGGTTACAAACTGAAAAATGTCAACAAGCTTGAACAAGAATATCATAAGCATGACCCGATATGGTGGTATACATCCGACTCGTTTCTTTTTTCGATGCTCAGTCGATCACTACGCACGATGGAAGTAAATCTCATGATTAGTATGGGATTCTTCATCCGAGATCTTCACAATAGTATCTCTAAGCTCCATGCTCAACAATTCTCTGAAAATTCGTTTTCAAATCCGTTGATTGTCTATCGTGGTCAAGGAATGTTACAAACAGATTTTAATCAAATATTAAAGGCACAAGGTGGTCTATTATCATTTAATAACTTTTTGTCGACTAGTCTTGATCGACAAATATCTCTTTTATTTGCTGAGTCTAATCAGAGCAATCCCGATCTAATTGGGGTACTCTTTGTGATAACTGTTAATCCATCAGTATCGTCTATTCCTTTCGCGAAAATATCTGACGCCAATCATTTCGAAGAAGGGGAAGAAATTCTCTTCTCCACTCATTCTAAGTTTCGTATTGAACTTATACAACAAATCGATGAAAATAATCGTATCTGGCAAGTCAATTTAGTGTTGACCGATGATAGCGATCCAGAAATTCGTGCACTTACTGAATATATGCGCGAAGAGATCTATTCGGAAGCGAAAGGATGGGATCGTTTGGGTTTGTTGTTAATTAAACTTGGAAAGTTCGACAATGCCCAAGAAGTATACGATATCCTACTTGATGAGACAACGACTAATCAAGAAAAAGCACTCATGTATCATAGGCTTGGAGTGATAAAGAATAGTCAAGGTAGATATACAGATGCGATTGCTCATTTTCAGCAATCCATTGAAATCAAAAAGAAGGTTCTCTCATCAACGGATGACGATTTGGCTTCGTCTTACGACAACATTGGTTTAGTATACAAAAATATGGGTGACTATTCGAATGCCTTGTTATTTCATCAAGACGCGCTGAAAATTCGCCAGAAAAATCTTCCATCAAATCATCATGATTTGGCTACTTCTTACAACAACATTGGTTTGGTGTATAACCACATGAATGACTATTCTAATGCATTGTCGTTTCATCAAAAAGCATTAGAAATTCGCCAAAATACTCTTCCGTCCAATCATCCTGACTTGGCTACTTCTTACAACAACATTGGTTCCGTGTATGAAAACATGGGTGACTATTCCAATGCACTATTATTACATCAGAAAGCACTTGAAATTCGTGAAAAAATTCTTCCTTCAAATCATCCGAGTTTGGCTGCATCTTGTGGCCATATTGGAATGGCTTTCTCTGAAATTGGAGAGCATTCGAAAGCTATCTTACATTGTGAGCGGGCTCTTAAAATAGTAGAGGATTCATTACCAGCTAATCATCCACATATTCAATTATATAAAGATAATGTCGAATATGTAAAAAAGAAAATTTAACAGATTTCTACTATGTTCGAAGAAATAAATGTAATAAAGAAAAATTCTTTCTGGCTGAGAACAAGCTAGGACAGCATCCATCCATCGATAATGTGGGGTGTGGGTGTGAATGTGGGTTGTGGGTTGTGGGTGTCGTTGATGAGGAGAGGAACCTCCACACACATCCATACCCACACCCTCAAAAAAAAAAAATTGAGAAAAAGTGCATATGGTAGATACTTGAGACGTTCGCGTAGGTCTTCGTTCGATTGTTCCGAATTGAACCGTGCGTTGGTATTGGGTGATAAGCGTTCCTTAGCACGTTTCTTTTTAATCACAGATGACTTTTTGGTTGCAAACAAAGCATTCGTTTGTTGATTATCCATTGTTAATTCAATAGCTGTGTGTAGGGAGACGACGATCATTCAACGACCTGATTCAATGATGATGGTGAACCGAAATTGGCGTTGAACTAAGGTGCATGAAGAGAAGATGATGAAAAATTTTCTGAATTCATTAGAGTATCACGTGTGTATGCGTACCGTTAATATCAAAGATAAGTAAAGTTTACAAGGTATTTATCTATTGTTACATGTGTGAAGAAGAGTCGATGTCAATCGTTATCTTTCATCTAAAGATAACAGATTAACGGCAAATGACTGTATTCTTTTTTCTCATCATTCAAATCGAATGAGAATAATAGGAATGCCATCAAAGTTTTAAGTGTCAAAATAATTCTTCATAAAAATCAGTGACACATGATTTTCGTCACATTAGATGACTAAAGACTCATGTGTGCCATTGAAAAGATGGTTTCTAGATATATCACTCTATCCAAACTTGTGTATGACAAAAAACAATCAGTCAAAAATAGGTCGATTGTAGAAAGTTTTCTTTTTTGAATTCATAAACATTACTCAGAAAGCAATGGATTCTAGAAATCCATCATCTTCAATCTTTGGACCAACGTGCAACAAATTGAATGTCTCGTTGTAAGCGAATGCATTTATCGATGTACTTTATTATTTTATTATTTCATTATATCAATTACTGAGTATTGTATTCTCATAAATACAAAAAACTTCATAAATAAATCATATGCCCAAAGTAATTATATACGATTCGAGATCAATTTGAAAATCATAAATGTCCGATTAAATAGAAGAAAAAATAATATCACCTTTACTTTTAGCTTTGATTCAAGACCGAATTTCATTAAAAGTGTAATTTGGTCGACGTACGCCAATGTCATTTAGACATATCACGTTATCGCCAAGAACAATGCAATTTCATCTACATGACATTTACTATCAACCAGACTGTTGTAATCCATAGTATTAAAAGTAGATTTAGTCATTGCCGTTGTAAGAATAGCACTAGCCTTTCAAATTGTTGAAGCAGTGGAGCGATGGCAATAATTAGTAATAAAACGAGTCACATTTTGGTAGTTAGAAGCGTGGAGCAAGTTTGTTAGCTCAGCCCTCTCGGAGTTGAAATATCGAATTCACATGTCTTCTTTAGCTTCTATCCTAATTTTATTATAAGCATTGGATTAAGTTGCAAATAAGGCTGATGCAAAGATCCACTAATTAATCCTGGTTTCTGCCGTCTGTAATGGAGGGGGCATAAGGGAGCGTGGAAGAGCCGTAAAACCTCGATTTACACTTACACTCATTATTTTCTTCTGAAATATACGTGAGTTCTACAAAAAAATATAATTTTACTATTCAATCAAAATATATGAACTTCAAGGTTTTTACTTTTATTTGGAAACGTGAAAACATCCTCTAAATTTAGAGGATATGTGGCATCAGATTCATTTATTCCTCTTAAGATCATGAAAATTTCTCACTTATAGGTTTCTATTATAATTCATGCATTTTTCAAAGAGAAGAAAAAAGTTTTTGACAAGAAATTTTAAGATTTTCGACAATCTAAAAAAAATAATCAGGGTTTTCTGTAGAGTCATTTGAAATATAAAAATGTTCATATCTCAACAGTGTTAGAAGAGAAATATTTGTGAATGATGATCAAATTGATTAACAATTGATTGATTTTCCATTTTCCTCTCTAAGCAAGACGAACAACCAAACTTAAGTCCAAAATAGTCCAAAAAAGTACACTTCCGCTGGACTATCGATGTAAATGTGAACGGATGTGGTGTTTCTCTAAATCCATACTCACAGTCACAGCTACACCCAAGCTCTCCTCCGTCTGGAATCTTCCTTAATAATAGATCTGATGATATTACTATATTGTGAAAGGTTTAGCCCAAGGAAATGAGTGTTTCTTAAGGTACGGGTGTGGATGTTCGTGTGAATGTCATGATATGTTTATGGCCATTCACATCCACATCAACACCCACACTCACATCCGATTGTTTATTACTTGCATAATTACAAGTCATGATGAAGCATCAATGATTTTACTGACAAGTATATCATGACGCTCGAACACTTTTTGAATGAATTACAAATAACCGATCATCAGTCAAAAGGTCAGAAAACAAGATCATGAATAAGCATGAGAATCATCCTGGCAAAGGAACAGTCCGACGTTGTCGTCACCACCATAAGATTTGATTCTTCACCATACGACGGAAACGACGCGACGAAAGCAAGAAAAGATAGAATCGTGCCTAAAAATACAAGACAAGAAATGAACATTGTTGTTTAAATAAAACACTTACTTCATAGGTGAGTGAACCAAGAAGATACGTGATGTTTCCTGCGAGAGCTTCCTTGGTTTATTGATCTGTAGTCTTTTGAACATTTATCGTAATAATCTTATAAGCAGTATAAATACCGTATGGACTAAGACCTATTAAGGTAAGAAAGATTTGGATAAACACTAGAATTGTCAATTGTCGATCAGCACGTAAACGCGACAAAGCAGTTATGGTTTTCATATTTCGATAAGCTAAACTTCCAAATACCGTCATAATTAGAATATGCATACCACAGAGAACAACACAGAGGAAAAATATTGCATATGCAAAAAACGCTTTACTCCGATAAATACAATCACCTGTGATTGGTGGCATTTCCTGATAATATATGTATAGTGTACCATGAAGCCACCAGATGATAATAACGAAGAAAAAAGCTCGATATACATTTTTAATATTGCTCAATTGACGAAATCGGTTATTTCTTGATGTTGTTAGATACTGATCGATAGTACTCAAACATGTACAAATCAAAGGAATGGCACCGAAACTTGTAGCAAAAAAAAATGAAGTTTGCACCAAACGACAGAAATACGCATCATGTCAATATTCAGAAAATGCAGCAACCACAAGGGGACCACTGGAAGTTATAAACTGCCCACATTCGTGTATGCTAGCAATAATAAAATAGAATGTACACGGAGTTTTTCGATAATAGGGCACAGTTGTTAAAATAAACACTTGCATGACAAAGCGTATAAGTCCCAAAATCAGGTGAAATGAACCGAAAGAAAACATAATAATTTGATTCGCAAACGCCAATGATGTCATGATGTATTTCGGTGATAAACTCACTTGTAGGCCAGTGTCACTAAAAGTGTTAGAAACAATCATACCTACGTAATTTAAGTGTATTCGCATAAGACTACATTGGCTAAGATCACCTTTTCCTTCCCGTTCATAAACAAAACTCATTTCTCACAAGATACATCCAAATACCGTGAAATGTTTTATATACGCCAGGATCATTGTGGAGACTCTAGAACGACTTTTGATCGAGAGACTCATCAAGCAGGGACCAAAACTAACTCATTTGAAAACCAGCAATTCTCTGTCGATTCGTATTCTATATATTTAATGCACTTTTGACATCGAAGAGCGTCTCAAAATGAAAGGCATGATAAATTCTTTTTTTTTTTTGACTTTTTAATTTTAAATGAAGAAAGGTAATGATCAGTAGAATACATCCAAGAGCTCTCAAAAATGGTAATCCAATTATAAACATGCTCTCTTAGGTAGGAGTAGCTATTCTTAACTAAATAAATGTGGAAACCTCGGATTTAAATCCGAGAGTTATGTGTACTTCAAAAAGTGAATTAGACAGATGAGTCATCCTAGAATGTGTGGGCATCAAAATTATCCTCGCAAACCTTTTCCATAAACACATGAATTCTATTGGCTACTGCTCAACCAATAGGATTTAGGGACGAATGCAGCTCAGATTTGAACTCTTCGCATTGAATTACCCTAAGAAAGTCGTTTTCCTCATAACTTGATTTCTATTGGTCCCTGCTCAACCAATGGTATTTCGAGGCAAGTGGAGTACAGATTCGAGTTCTCCATCCCAGAAAACCTCGAACTATTATCTCTGTGATCGGAAGATAGAGCTCTAATTGTGGATCAATTAGACTGTGGACAGAAACAGAACCGAATTTCGTTTAATTATCTTTGCAATGGCTGAGTTGGCTTTCTTCTTTCCTTATGTTTTATATACCATTTTGTAGCTCGTGAAATTCTCTATCCAATGGTATACAATAGTTGGGGTTTTATTTGACTACGATAGGAAAAATTTTTTACGAAAGCGGAGATAGGTCGATCTTCTCATAGGGAAGCATAGGGGAAAATGACT
The DNA here is from genome assembly GCA_905329745.1 of Rotaria sp. Silwood2. NCBI lineage: Eukaryota > Metazoa > Rotifera > Eurotatoria > Philodinida > Philodinidae > Rotaria > Rotaria sp. Silwood2. The sequence goes on along the minus strand of CAJNSZ010001136.1, from coordinate 491 downwards.
ATTTTTGCCATAACTCAGCAATGGCTCTGCCAATCATTCTCATCTTCGAACTCGACCGAGATACTGTTGAGACTAAACTGTGTAGAAAATTTCATCGCGAGCGAACTCTCTTTTCAAAAGTTATCGTGTAAACGGCCGGCCGGACGGGCACACTGACCGATTCTACAGTGTACTCACTTTTTGAGTACACAAAAAGCTTGTTAGTGCAGCCCTTTGAGGCTGGAATGTGAAACTCACATATACACTTTAGTCTAGAGGTACGACAGTTCGGGAAAAGTTCCGAGCTGATGAGCTGTTCGACAAACAAAGCTGAGCTGAACTGAACTGTTCGCGCAGCTCACGAGGGAACACCACAAATTGATCAATCGCTATCGAAATTTTAGTAATGCCAGTTTGCAGACCTTATTGAGTTATTAACAGATATAATAGTCATTTGTGCCCGTATTGCGTTTAAGGATAGGTTTTTTAAAATCAAAGTTTCTAGTAAAGGT
>CAJNSZ010001135.1:0-34754 GCA_905329745.1 Rotaria sp. Silwood2 | reverse complement strand
ATCGCGATTGAACCCTCCTTTCAAAAGTTATCGTGTTAACGACCGGACGGCTGGACATACTGACCGATTCTAGAGTGTACTCACTATTTGAGCAGACAAAAATCAAGTTATGATAATATGTCTCTCACCCCTAGTGATAACCTCAATTTCTATCATATTTCCCAAAACTTTGTGAGCGCCACTGCAATTTCTCAGCACCATCTCAGCACCATCTCAGCACCTCAGCACCATTTCAGCACCTCGGCACCTTTTCAACACCATCTCGGCACCTCAGCACCTTTTCAGCACCTTTGAGCATATTTTGGTGCAATGGTGCAGCACTTACCCCCTTGCTTATGACTCTCCGATATTTAAATGATTGCGACACACAATAGCGATTTTCAATTAAGTGTCGAAAAAGTAATAAAAAGCAAGTCGCAAACGATACTATAAAAACAAATTCTTGTTAATCATAAGGACATTATTGAGCGTATAATGTTATAGGTTGCATGTCAATTTCTAACACCATCTATCGATTAGATATTGAGATAAATCATTGATTTAAACCAATAAAAAATACATGATGCACGTAAAAAATAAATACATTTCTTTAGTAGCTCAGTTTATTTATTTTACTAATAAAAAACAATGGATAATCGTCGGCCAGCTCGTGTTCATAGGTATGCATAGTTTTTTTTATTCATTTCATGATATCATGAAATATGTTTTTATAGATTTCGACCAGCATTAATCACACAGGTTGATGATGCACTTCCTGATTATATGAATTTAATGGGTATGATCTTTTCTATGTGTTCATTAATGCTAAAAGTAAGTTATTTTAAGAAATAAAAAGACTTCGTCATAAAAATTGCTTTTTCTCTCTAGATAAAATGGTGTGCATGGGTGGCGATATTTGCTGGTATAATTATTTAATATTGAAATTTATTTTTTAGTTGATTATCTATATTTTTTAGCATTGGTTGGTTTTGCTAATTCACGTACATCGGATGATGCAAAACAAGTTCTTAGCAGTTTTATGTATGTATTTAACTATTGAATTTTAGTATGAAAATAAACGTTCACATAATTTATCTAAACTAATATCCAATGGGCTTTAACTTACACACAATCTGTAAAGATCCATTTTTTTCAATAGCTTTTTAGTTTCTACATTTCTCTCTTTTGGTGGATTTTAATTTTTATAAATTTCTGACTTTTTTAAACTTGACGAGCTTTGTACAACTTAAATTTTCATAAATATTATTTAAATCATTGAAATGAAAACAAATATTTTACTTTTATTAAAGGAAGAATATTTAGCATATTAAAGATTTTAATCGATTTGAAATCATAAATTTTGTTTTTAATCTCATTATTTCGTAAATAAATGTATCCAAAAATGTTAAATCTATTTTTTTTTAGGCTTTCAATATCTGCTGTTGTCGTAACTTACATGCAAAATCCTGCACCAATGACAATACCATTTATGCAATAGAAAACATTTTGTTTTTTAATGATTTTTTTTTGTTTTTCTTTCTTTTTGTCTGTTTAGTTTCAAAATAAAAAATAAAGTAAAGTTCATGTTTTATGTTGTTTTTTTCTTCTCATCATCGATTGAATCTCCAAGAAAAATAGTTGATGATAAAATTTGATTTAATGTATTTTCAAGATCATTTTGAAATCTTGTATGTTGTGCACGAAAAAACTTAACAGTATTATGTAATTTATGCAATTTATTATCTTCTTGTTGATTATTTTGATCAAGTTGTTCAGTTAAATTTTGAAATTTAATTGATTCTTTTTCAAGTTCATTACGTAATTGTTGACAATCATTTTCTAAATTATCGATCGTAAGTTCTAAATGTTTTTTTTCTTCCATTCTATATAAATATTGTCTAATAGCATAGGCCATACTACTTGAATATAATTCTTCGTATGTATTCATCCATTGTTGATGTTCATTTTTAATTCGTTCAAGTAACTGACCACGTTCAAAACAATGAATTTTAGTTATACGAATAAGTTCATCAAATAAATCATCATATATTTGACGACGTTTTGGACATAAACCATTTTCAAGTGCTAATTCTTTATATAATTGCATATGAAAACGTTCTTCTAATTGTTTAACATCATCTTGTGTACTTGGATTTGTTGATGGAATAAATATTTCATCATTTTGACGACCTAATGTTAATTGAATTTTACGACTCATCTCACGTCTTTCTTCTTTTTTTTTTTATTAGTTACCAAATGATTCTTATATTCTTTCTTTTCTAATGGTAGATTATATTGTTGACTAAAGATATCGTTGTCAAGTATAATGTCTCTAATATATAATCATAGAAGAACATGAAAAAAAAAAACGATAAGTTTATTTTTTATGGTTGCAATCGAAAGAATATTAAAATGATGAGATTATTTCAAATTAATTGAAAATAGGTTTTAATCAATTAATTTATATATAGTAATATCCGCCAATGACGTCTAACTATTATTTATGTGAATAGACCATCTCGAAGTACATAATAAATGCGTGTAAATTATCTGAGATTTGCCCGGACTTCAATGATGCTCTTTGTAATATGATGCATTTAGAATATTTAATAAAACGATGTTCTTTTACAAGGGAAGCCTCCCAATTGATAAATCGCTTTTGAATCAAGACTATATACATAACGCAGACTTATATGAACTATAAATATTGTGAGAAGAATTCGTAACCTTAGTTTATTGCTGTCTAAATTCTACATATTTACGGTATTTTTTAAATAAATACTGTGACTCTTTGCGTTGTTCCTATGCTAAGATACAATTATGGTAAAAAAGTGTCTTTTACATTGCTCATATATAATGGTAGATTTAAAATTGTAATATTTCTGGATAGAAGCAAATTAAAAGACTTGAAACTTTCACAATAAATTTTCTTTTTATGGCGAATAGCTCAAAACATATGTGAATACTAAATAACGATGCATAATTTCAAATGTCTCGAAGATAGAGAATGATAAGAACTTGTAAAAAGACTATATAAATATAGTTCAAACTAATCGTTTTCTCTTCTTGTAATAAAGTCTTCTCTTGAGCCTTCAGATATTCACATTGTTAATCGATATTATTAACTTAATGATTATATTTCTTATGTTTTAGTAAGAATGATGATATCAACTGATAAGTTGTGCATGAAATATGAATCTGTTTATTTTGTAGATAATAATACAATCTTCAACATAAACGAAATAAGATTTTTATAAAATAAAAATAGAAATTTTAATTATTTTCATGAATTTTTATATATTGATTTATTTTTAATATTTTAAGATAAAAGAGACTAATTAGTAATTCAAATTTAATTCTTCTCTTCTTTCAAGATGACGACAACAGAAGATGAAGAACTTATCAAATTGAACAAACTGTTTGCTAATCGATATACTGATGAAGATAAAGAATATATTCAAATGTCTAAACCACGTTCTAAAACTCCACCTATAGTTGACGATTGGGGTCAAGATAAAAATAATTATCGAAATCAACGACGGTATTATTCAAATGATCGTTATAATAACAATAATGATAATAATCAATATAAATATCAACAAAATAGAAATCATTCACGGGATAATCATTATCGTCAAGATCGTGATCGGAGTCCATCATCATATCATAATAATCGTCGATAGAATATCTTTTGAATCTTAAATAATCAAATATATATATATATATGTTATGTAAAAAAGTTATGTTGGTATAATCTCATCTTTATATAATAAAAAACAAGATATATTTCAATTATGAAATTCTAATATTTTTCTTTTAATATCTTGATAATATAATATGAAATCATTCTGGAATGATTATAGGCAATTTAATCGAAATTTTAATTTTTAATCAATTAATTACTTTTGTATCTTAAACGTTGAGACATGCTATGAAATTATTTTGAAATATTTCACTTTAGCTTCAAGTCTTTCGGTATGAAACTTTTTTTTGAAAAAAAAATGTTCTTTTTTTAATATTATGAAATACACTATTGAAAATTTACTAGGGATTAGTACTTACCTGTTGTTGTCAAAGGTAACTGTCGCTTGAGTTTTGAATAGTTTAACATGAAAAAAAAAAATATATATATATAAATATTTCGAGAGAGGAAGATACAAGTAAAGTGACTCAAGTGTGTTTAGTTATCAGTTATTTTGTATTTAATATGAGTATAAAGATAGTGCCTTGCAAAAACAGGTAGTTTCAAATCATGAAGTTTATTTGGATTGATTCGAGAGAGAATGAACTTATTCTCGAGTAATGACAGCTTCTAGTTAGTTAAACTTCAGTAATCGGGATAATTTATCAAAAATTGTTTGTTACAACTTTTCAATTATTTATGACAAAAATATTTGGTACGATTTTGTTTTAAGTATAACTCCATTAACAAGTTGACTTTTCACACGTGATTTTTTGCAAATAGTACAATTATTATGTGCAATATATTTACGGGAAAATTCGACTCAAAAAGTTGAATCGTATCATAACTGGACGTGTAACAATCTGAGATAATCACTTTTTTCTGAAAATATTGTGGAAAAAAAAACAGATTCCTTATGGATAGATATGGGGAAAACACTGGCTACATTTTTGGGATTTGAACTTTTCAAAGGGAAACTTTATATGAAGCAACTCATCTAGTTTACGATAAATATGGCATGATGTCCACATGTCAATTTCCTAGCTCGGTATTGAGGGTAAAGAATCTGTTTTTGAACTACGACATTGAGTCATCCAAACAACGTTCTGAAACTAGCGATAATCTTTGCAATTCTATTTGTGCACATGAATTCTGATTTTTTTTCTAAACATTTGTAAAGAAAAATTTTGTGCACCATTGTAAATGCAACATTATTTTTAAATCTTATCTGAAAGAAAATGATACTAGTGTTACCCTTGTTTTATAACAGAGAAATAATCTTCATTACCGTAAATGCACTTTTGAAAACTAGGTGACATTTGGTTTTTACTTGATTACGAAATGTGGTGTAAAACTCAAACTTGATCATTGGAAAAAAATTATTTCTTAATAAAGAAAAAAAGTAATCGTTTTCAGAATTAATCACACAACTCTTTTTCGTCAATTCATCACTATGAGAACTCTGTCAATGCGAATTAACATGATTTTAATGCATACTGTTGATTGATCGTTTACTTATCTATGTGAGGATGTAGGTGTTAATATGGGCTTGAAAAGAACGTCGACATCGATATCTACTCAGAGATGTCTACAGATACAAACCCATAGTCACATTCTCACTTGCAAAGAATTAAGCCGAATGTGATGAATATATTGTGATGTACTGTGTCTTTGAGTTTCAACAAGAAAAAACATCTACATTTGATGTCTAAGAAAAATCTAGACAAAACAATCAGCAGGCATCGAATGGATAAATAGAAAAGATAGTCTGTGTTCAAATAATAATCTATTATTCACCACACTCGATTATCAATTGAATATCAAACATTATATCCCAAATGGATGGACAAAAATCCAGATCAAATACAACAAGCTCGTCGATAGCCGTACAACGAAGGCGACACATGCCTGAAAATTATTTGATCATTTGGGTCGATAGAAATATTGACCGAAGAGACGAAGATTGTCAATATACACACTCACGCAATTGCGTAGTGTTGTCAACTAAATCAATCATTGTACGATGATGGAATAACGTATTCAATGTCTCAATGAAAATGATGAAGAGACAGCATTTGTTATCTCTACGTGAACATTTGAACAAACCTTTGTGCGAGACATTCATGACATGCCAAAATTAGATGCCATATATATATTTTGTGGCAACAAACAGTGTCATGAAGCTTGGACGAAAATTAAAGATATCCATAATTCAATCGAACCCATCTGTCAGGCATTGCAAATGACTGTCAAGCAATGCAATTGAGATAGCATGTTGGTCGGTATTATCAGTGTGAATGGAGGAGGTTCTAGCAAAAAATCCCGATAAGCTAGAACCAACCTTCATGTATTCACAAATATTCAAAGAAATCCTCCTTGATATGAAACATGACAAGAAAACCATCAAAAGCTTCGTCACATTTTTTGACAAGAAGTGTACCATGGTAATGTCCAAGAAACAAAAGTTATTCAAAACTTCAAATGTAACTATGAATCGTCAATGACCATTTGGTGGTATACACGTGAGTGCTTCACGTATAAAGTGCTCAATCAAGCATTACAAACATTGGACGGCAACATCATTATTAAAATGGTTTTTTTTCTTTGTAATGTTCACCAACAAATCGAAATCTTACACAAGAAACAAATCAGTGTTTTATCATGGCAAGACTTTTCTAGTGTATCGAGGGCATAGATCCTGCTGTTTCTTCAACTCCATTCGCTTCCATCCACGAGGTAAGTTATTACTAGGAGGAAGATGAAATCCTTTTCTCAATGAATACCGTTTTTCGAATTAGTGACGTTCGATAGCTTGACAAGAAAAGTCCACTTTATGAAGTTGAACTTGAACTTACGTCAAATAATGATCAACAACTCCGTAAACTAACCGATCGCATATGTGAAGAAACTTCAGATAATACTGGGTGGTATCGAATGGATAAATTGCTGCTCAAAATAAGTCAATACGACAAGGCCGAAGAATTGTATACCGAACTACTAGAATAGACACTCAACGACAGTGATAAATCATATATCTATATCACCAGTTTGGGCATGTAAAACAGCACCAAAGACAATATAAAGAAGCAGCTTCATTTTGCGAAAATTCACTTGACATTGAAAGAACAACTCATCCGCAGGATCATCCCGATTTGACCAACTTATACCATAACATAGCTCAAGTGTACAACAACATGGGTGACTACTCAAAAGAACTTTCATATCTAGAAAAGGCACTTGTCATCAAACAAAAATCACTTCCACCGACACATCCTACAATTCAAACAACGATAGATAATATTACTTTCGTAAAAAAGAGGAAGTGTGTTTGTTATTTGTTCAGGTTTACTCAATAAATTGGTTTTGATTGCTATTCGCTGCTTCCGGCTTTTCTTGGCTCATTATCGTACTTACATGCATGACCAGGATAACTTCCAGTGAGCCTGAAACGGATACACACAGAGCGGACCACACCAGGTTCGTAGGACAATGAACGTAAGTATGACATACAATAACGACAACAGAAAACTACGAACAAAGTAGCCTGTCCGAGCACTACACTACCATTATCATAACAGACACGTTGAGTCTCTCTGGGTCAAGGTACGAAGTCCCTTGACGGTCTGTAAGATAAGATCGAACCTCTTTCTACTACACAACAATGGATCTATGAAAAAAAAACAGATTAGCGTAAAAGTAATTTTTCTATTGTCACATATTGTGAATAATATATGAATGAATAGTAAAGCATTATCCCATCTGGAATAGATCAAAAAAATAATTTTAAAAAAAGTTGTAATACATATGTACCATAAACATATAAAAATAATAATATGAAACCATGTTCTTGTAATGTAATGTGTTAATGCATCATTGTAATAAATATTTATTGAAATACCTGAAAAGATTGATACGTGTACTTACTCAGTATCTTGAAGAGTAGTTGGTCGATTGAATTGTATGAATTGGCAGAGAAAAACCGCTTCTTATATATATTATCAACATATACAGACAGTCAATGATGGTTATGGATAAATGATCAATTATTGATATTGCCATGCCGTTTCATCAATTAGAAGACTGATCGTGAAAAACAAGCCGAGAACATAGTTGATTGTCAGCACATGGATGATTGATTTATATAGAAAAGTGTGATCTATCAATTTGTTTTTTTTTTTATTTAATTAATGACAATGATCAACGTACAATATTGAACTGTTCTAGCTAGTTTAAAATTAAAGATTTCATAACTGTTCTTGAACTTCAATATTTTATTTTCAGAAATGATTAATGAATAACAAAATGAAAACATTTCATTTTACTGTAAGCAAGGTGTGAGAATATGTATCTAGATCCAGATGAGGGTTTTTCCTTCGCCGACATCTAAACTCTATTGCACATGCATAAAAGATATAGATTAAATGACATTCGGAATTCATCATGATCTTATAGTAAAAATTCAATAATAAATATCGATAAAATAAATCTGTTTTTCTCTATAGACTTTTTAATATGATTTCGTCTTTGATTTTTCCGACTACTTTTCTTCATACTCAATAGCAATAATTAATCGATATGATATATAATGAGTCATAATTAGAGTTCGGCGTGACCATAAAATTGTGACCAAAGAAACAAAGATTGTTCGATAATAATTTTCATGTTGGATATGAAAATTATTATCGAACAATCTTTGTTTCTTTGGTCACGACTTTATGGTCACGCCGGACTCTATGTAGTCATAAGGCAATGATAAATAAATGCATGATATGCTACGATTGATCGTGGTATTCTCTCGTTCTGCTATCGACTTCAAAATTGGACATAAACAAAGTTATGCTCATACATCGATGTATTCTATCTTCAACTGAACACGAAAACATACAGACACAATATATGTTCATTGATCCATGGATATTAATAAATAGGTTTCTTTTTCTTTGATCCAGTACTAACAACTACTAATTTAAGCAAAGCTAATTCGTTTCTTTTCAATTAATGAGATTTTCTGGACTTCGGAGAACTTTAATAATAAATATCGTTTATTTCTCCACGTAATTTATAGACGCCTACAAAATGGTATATCATTTTTTCAATTCATGAAAAAAACAATAGTTATATATTTATCAATAAACATTTCGAACATTGGCTTTGATTGATCACACTAAGAGTAACTGAAATCTCATCAATATTTATCTATACTTTTATCAGTCGATGTTTGTATAAAATTTCTATGAAATGAACTAATAATAACGGTATATGTCTGTTTGTAAGTGACCTCTTTTCAAACACTTACATGCTTCTTTCGAGATTGTACTAGAGTTTACATCATTTATATTAGAATGGAATAAGGCTTTCAGAGCTTATAGGATTCATGTCTATAAGCACAGGTATGGGTTCAAAAGAATTTGAAATCTTTGAAAAAGGATCTAAAATCGAAGAGGGACAGGTTGGGTTATCCAACCAAAATGGACCTTATGTAGCATTTCTATTTCAAATAATAAAAATCTGAAAATTTTATGACAGACACTAATTGTTGACATTATGATCATTTTTTTTGTAGCGGACATCTTTAACTATCGTATTCTGTTTTTTTGGACTCAAATATATCTATGAAACTCAAGAAGATTTTTCAATTTTATTAGTACTCTAGAACTGATAAACTGTCGTCTATCTGTACTTGAAACTCTCAGGTCTCTAAGTTGTTCCTGACCCAAATGACAAGGTCATCTTGAAGACCTAATTTTCTTTTTTCACAACTTCGTATCCCACTCATGCATAGTCACGAGGCTCCCAAAACCTGTCTTATAGTGAAGCCTCATCATTACATTTAGTACTACGATTTTTGAAATTTTCATTATTCGCCAATGCGATGTCACTGAGAAAAGCGACCTCAAAGTTGTGAAAAAAAAAATAAATTGTTGAAAAATTTCCAATCTGATTATAAATATACCACTACTTTTCATACTTTCCTGGAAAAGATATGCTATTTTTTCTAGGCACTACAATAATGTCACTTTTTAATAATTTTATCTAGAGAAGATAAAGCGATATCATTTTAATACACCCGACCAGGATGATTGAAAAAAGAATTATGAGATCATGATAAATAAAATAAAAAAGTCATTATTTTTTAATCCGACCTCATATAACGTAGAAGTCTTCAAAAAACAGAACAAAAACCAATTAAGAACAAAAAAGACATAATAGAGGCTGTAAAATGAGACCAGCATAGAATTATTGACATTAATTTTCTGATGCATAGAACCTTTTCCTTTATTTACATAATTTCTTGTTTAAGAAATAACATGTATATTTAAAAGCGATCTAGATGACCAATAGGATATTTCTATGGAGACCTAACATACGTTTTTCGGGAAAAACAAAAATTTCTCATGAGAGCGATCTTTGCGCTGAAAAGCAATCACTGCTTATGGTATCCGCAACAAGTATAACAAAGCATTTTTTTCACAACTTTGAGGTTGCTTTTCTTAATGGCGTCACATTGGCCAAAAACAAAAATTTCAGGAATAGTAGTACTATGGAATCGAAAGTCGGTTCCAATGACAACTTTGTTGTTCGGTTCAGAAACAAACTACAAACCTGGAAGTATCAACCTTAGAAAGAGAACAATTAGTCGATTTTAGAGCAGTAATATGATTTAAAAATCTCTTCGAGCTTCACAGAGATATTTGATCCAAAAACAAAAACGTCAAAAACTAGCATTTTCTGTAGGACTTTTTTTTAAACTCAGGCATAATCCCGAAAGAAATATTCTAAGGTGGCCACTTTTAAAGTTTGCATTTTTCTTAAATTGAAAGGCACGATTTCTATTTGATAGGAGTTGCTTCATAACTTTATTTTAACAAAACCTAGTTTTGTTGGATTCAGTTTTACCTAAAGTTTATTTAAATTGATTTATTTTTTAAAAAGAAAAACACTTCAAAGATAATATTCATATATCCTCATAAATAATTGTCAACTTGGAAAACTACTTCCGATATTTTATAGTAGTCAATTGAATAATAAATATGGATGATAATCAATTCGATTTCAGTAAAACATATCCTTGTCTCTTACAAAAAATGAGTATATGAAAACAAAGATAGAGTTATATTAGACAATCTAATAAAAGTATATAAAGAGGACAATCAGATTTATAGAAAAACCAAACTTTTGTATGATTATCAGACAAAAAGGAAAAGAAATTATGTGAAGTCATGATTATAATCTAGTATCACTTCAAGAATTGGCAAGTTCGAATCATAGTTCGAACTCGGAAGTTGGATTCTGTTGATTTTGAATTATTTATTCGAAATAGCATAAATTGATAGTTTAGCTCTGAGTAAACTTACTAGAAGAACTATATGATTTCTTCAATGTGATCTTTTAATGAGATAGTTTCATTCAATTTTTTTCACACGTTAATATTTGCATTTTAACATCTTCAGAACTCAATAAGACATTAATTTCAATGTAAATAAATATTTTTATGCTTGTAAACCACTTTAAGTTATAGTTTTTTGTTTATAAAAATAGATATTTGTTTTTACTGTTCGTACTTTGTTGTTTATACATAAAAACTGGAAACAAGATATCGTGTCATGAAAAGCTTGTTGCTAACATTCATTATAAAAATGAATAGAAAACGAAAAGTTGGCAAAAACAACTTGACTTGTCCAACCGTGTATTTTGTTGAATGCGAACATTTACGATTGAATTTTTTCCAATCTGGATAAATGTAAATTATTTTTAGAGAGTACTTTAACTAGATGCATTCATGGTTTTTACACAGATGTCTATCAACGGAATAAAAGTGTAGCTTCATGACAATGAAGTACAATACTTCACGTATACTTCGAAGTATTACAGTCGCGCTATTTCTTCTTTGATATGTAGACATACCTCTATATGTGTTTGCGTGTACGTCTTTCTATTCCTTTCTTTGTCGATGGATTATCCCTTTCAGTGTCTCGTATATGCCAAGGTTTTATTTTACCTCGTTTGTGACAAATTATTGAAAATTCTGACATTCTTTCGTATGAGTGTTTTTTTCCTTTATTGCGCAGCTAAAAACAGAAGATACATGATGTTATCAGTCTTATTTGATATCGGCTTGATTTCCAGTCGAATGAGTATATCCAAGTTATTGTCTTTTTTTTTCCTTCTCTTCGTTTCTTTTCGGGTCGGCATAAGCTTATATATATGAGTACTATATTGAGAAGATTCTCTTTTGGTTCCAAAATAAATCCATTAAATCGATTTGAAGATCAATGTACGCTGTTTTACTACGAAAAGATATCTTTGTAACAGTCACTTATTAGTATGGTGTAATACCATAATATGTTCTTGAAAGTCGAATATGATAATGTTTGAATGAACATCTATAACTAAACGATTTTCTAATGCTTTTATATGAATAATAAAAATCAAACTATAATGCTTTCATTTCTTGACATATTGTTTCAAGATCATAATCTGTTGGAGTATAGATAATCAATTAAGAATTTCACAGTCTAATTTCATAAGATTGAAGTTTTAATTAAATTTTTAAATTATAATTTATTTTTCAAATATACATTAGATTAACAATCAAATAATCAATTAAAATCTTCAAAAGAAAGAATATTTCGTCAAATTTCAATCAAATATTCTTTTTTTTTGTCAGAACAAAACAAACAACAGTTTTACAATTAGACTAACTTATTTAAAATTGAAAATAATTGTGATTTTGATTTTGATTTTGGAATATTTTTCGCATGACTATCGTCTCTATGGTTCAATCTTTTTTCTCATTTAATTAAATTTTATGGTCAATTAAGATCGTTCTATCATTTAATAGATAGCCGATAGGAATTTAGTCTAAGATAATTTGAATCTAACAAAAAACTATTGAACAAAGAAGTCATTATCGTAAAAATATAATAAAAGATATTTATTTCGACTATGGAAATAAACTGATTTTATTAGTTTTAGTAGATTCGATTTGTTTATGAGACAAATAAAACGAAAATTTAATTAATATATCGAACAATACACAATAATTTCTCAGCAACAAAATGCAATTAAAATTATCTCAAAGAATTTTTTTTTCTTTCGTCATTAATCAAATAGATATTCAATATTTGTAAGACAAATACCTTCTATAGAGAAAAGAAAAGCCAAAAACAAAAACTTAATTTACTTGCCTTATCAATGGCATATTTTCTAATAAATAATATCGAAGCTGTTGTTACCAGATTCTACATTATGAAATTTGATCACTAACATAGAATATCATGGTGTAACATAAGTACTCTTATAATACAATCTAATTCTTTCGTTTATATATGACAGACTACTAAAAAATATCTGAAATACAAATACAAAACAAAAAAATAACATTAGCTTTTTGTTTTTGATTCTAATAATAAACAGATGATCATAAATTACACATCTATATTCTACATCGTAGAAATTCTAAGTACTAATTACTGCTTTGAATCCATTCATTTAATATTCAATTTCCATAATTAATGAGATTTTAAAAGATAGAAAGAAAAAAAAAGCAAGTAATATTCTAGTTTTTATACAATAACCCTTGTGTCAATATAAGATTGGATTATTAAGAGATTATTTTTTTCGTTCTTTGATAATGATTCATTATTCATTATTTGAAAAACAAAAACTACAAAGTTATTTGAATTAATTTATTATTCATAACGACAATGTTCTCAATTAATAATAAAGTAGATCCTATCGTGCATGTGTACGTCATTATGATCACTAAAATTACACAATGATATGAAAAAGGCGGATTTAGCAATGAGGATAAAATGAGCATGATTATTAAGGATGAGCTATTTGAGTATATGGCATTTTTATCAATAAGAGCTTACGAAGAGAAACATCTGCAGACAAAGTAAAGAGATCTTGTTATTCTTTAGGACTTTTTTCACTTTTCTTTTTTCTGTATCATATGCGTTTTCTTCTTGTTTTGCTTCTGTTCCGTTTTCTCCTTTTATGTGCGTACGTGAGCGTCCAAGCGAGCGTGATTATTGTTAGAACTCAACAGCGACGAGCGAAGAAGAGAAAGAAGAGAAGATGAAAGAGAGAGAGGGAGAGAGAGAAAGCCAATCGTCTTCTCTCGTTATCATCATTGTCGTCCGTTAGCTTGTCTTGCGTCTACAAGTTTACTCAATTCTTTCTTTTCTTTTGACGATCAGTATACGTCTCATCGTGAATGCTCGAATGACTTATTTCTTCAATACTTTATGAGAATTCATTTCAATTAATAAAACAGTTTCTGGAGATAATACAGAAAAAGTACGCAAAGAGCGTATGTGTACATATATATGCGTACAACACGTATTTACATTCGTCAATGCTTATCGTTTTATTGTCACAAAAAGTATTATTGTTTGTCATCATTATATTGATTGTATATCTAATTGATAATGGTAATTGTTATCAAGATAATAATAATTCAATACGTACTTGTTATTATCCGATGAAATTTCGTGCACCACAAAGTCCATCCTATGAATATCTTTATATTCCAGGTAGGAAATTTCTAATTTTTGTAATTTAAATCTATAAAAATAAAACTAATTTAGGAGATATTTTACTTGGTGGCTTTTTTCCTATCCATCAACCACCGTCAAATGAATTGGGAAGTATGCAATGCACAGCAATTAAACGAGAACGTGGTATTCAACGTCTTGAAGCCATGCTATTTGCATTAGATGTTGTAAATTCACGATCATCTCATTTAATGTCATCAATACTTTCTCACAGTAAAATACGTTTCGGTGCACTTATATATGATTCATGCGATTATGAACCTTATGCTGTTGAACGTGCCTTAAATATGCTTTTACCATCAATTGATCAATGTTTATCATTAGAAAAACGAAAAGAATCATCAGTAATTGCTGGTGTTATTGGTAGTGCATCGAGTATGGTCTCAATGGCACTGTCGGATATTCTTCGTTTAGCTGAGGTAATAATACAGTCGATTGAAAACAAAACAAACCAAACTTTTTTTTTTTCTTTCAAATTAAAGTATTTTCAATTATATTACTATTTTCGAAATACCGTATTGATCAGATTAAAGTTGTTTATTCTCTTGAGAGAGAAATCTACATAAACTTTTACTTTGAAATATTAGTAGAAGAACATTCCGACAATCAGAAGAAAGGAAAACGATACTTCCGATTTGAATACCAGTTGTATAATAAATCGGTGACATTTGAAAAAGACTTTTTTTTTTTTGTATCTTGTTTGATGAGCATATAAATCAATTAGATAATATCATTTCGACATAGTTGATATATCGATTTATTTCTTTGAATAGATTCCACAAATATCTTATGCTTCAACAAGCACAGAATTAAGTGAAAAGCTACGTTTTCAATTTTTTTCTCGTGTTGTTCCACCCGACACATATCAAGCTGAAGCTGTAAGTTGACATTAATCCTGATTTTTATCTACACATAGTCTTTTTTTTTTCTCTTTTGTTTGTATTTCAGGTAGTTAGTATTATTCAGTTTCTCAATTGGACGTATGTTGCTGTTATTAAAGAAACTGGCTCTTATGGTGAACGTCTTACAGACGATTTTAAAGCAAAGCTAAAAAATAAAAGTATTTCTTTATGTTTTGAACCACCTTAAAAGAAAATAAAGAAAAACATTCTTGTTTTTCTTTTTAATATTGTTTTTGTAGCAATTTGTATTGCCGGTGAATTATCTGTTAATATAAAAGATTCAAATTCATATTTGCGTGTTATAAAAGAATTATATGAAGATGAAAAATATCGTTTTGTTATTGGTGTTGTTATTTTTGCACAAGAAGATTCTGTTAGGTAAATCAATAAATAAATATATTATTTATTTAAATCAATGATTTTTATTTGTAGACAAATATTAAATCAAACATCGTCGCGAAATGAATTAAATGGTCGTTGGGTTTTTCTTGGAACAGATGGTTGGGGTAAAAAATGGTATCCTGTAGAAAATTTTGGACGAGCAGCAATTAATGCTATTACAATTGCTCCAAAATTATATCTTATTTCAGGTATTATAAAATAGTTTACTGTCTCTATACATACTATTTACTTCTTTATGTATTAGAGTTTGATGAATATTTTAAAAATTTGATACCATCTAAAAATACTCGTAATCCTTGGTTTGTTGAATATTGGGAAGAAACATATAAATGTAAATTTGCTCATACACCAACAACAATATTTAATCAAAATTATACACGTTCATGTTCAGGTTAGACTTTTACAAATGAGTACTATTGCTCTTTTTTTTTGTATCTGTGATGGATTTAGAAGGAGGATTGCTTTTTCCTTTCGAACTATTTTTCTCAGCAGACAACACTCAACAATGAACTGATCTGATCTTTAATAGCTATGCACCAATAAAAGTATCCTTCTGACGATTGATTCATCAGAAAATATTTCTAGATGTCTGTTCGGTTTTGAGCGGGAGCTTAGTGAACTATATCTATCATAAAAAGAATTTGTATCTCTCCTTTGCTTCTGAGAAGGTCGACAGTTTTTAGTAAAATTCGTCTGTAGAACACCACATTTACAACAGTATCTTATTTCGAATTTCGATCTGAAAGTTTGCCTACCTAAAGATGTTAATTAGACTAGCTGGCATAAAAATTCGGACCAAGTATCTCCGTGATATTCAACTTTTAAGTTATAGGCACTTTTCAATAGATAGTATATAGAGTATTTATTGTTCAAAAGTTTCTTACATCTGAAAGACTTAGTCTGAATTTTTATGCAAACTGGTTTGATTGTTGTCTTTATGTGGGCAAAGTTTCATGACGAAATTTGAAAATATGATCTTATTGCAAATTCAGAATCGAACGGATATCTGAGAATGTTTCTTCGTCAATACATTTATTTGAGTAAATTTCTAATATTGGATTTGTTAATAAATATTGAATCTTCTTTTGAAAAAATTAAACATATCGATCACGATCGATAGTAGAGAAGATATTTTCGATCTTTAAGATACTAGAGATGTATTTCCAAACATCAATTATATGACTAATAAACGCATTTATTCAAGCATCTCTGCAGTAAGAATCAAAAAGGTGATCATTGATAATACATACATTCATTTCGCTATTGTGTATTAACATGATACATTTCAATAAAAGTTGTTTCTTTATAATACATAGTTTTGTCGTATCATCATTCAATATTTACTAAAATGAAACTTTCTTTTCTTAGATACTGATAGTACATATACCAATTTTTCTGTACCTTATTTTCAAGAAGGCTATGTTCATTATGTAGTTGATGCTGTATTTAGTCTTGTTATTGCAATACAAAAATTAGTTGATGAAAAATGTTTAAATTCTTCAGAAACTAAACTGTTATGTAAAGAATTTTATCCATTTGATGGTAAAACATTACTTTCAATATTACGTAATCTTTCATTTCGTAATGGTAAATAAGTATATATATGTTTAATTCGATATATTTCATATTGTGTAATGTTTTTTTAGATTTATCAAAACGAAATATTAAATTTACATCTAGTGGTGATGGAATTGAAACATATGAAATATTCCAATATCAAATTATTAATTCAATCGAAACACTTGATTATTTTACAATAGGAGAATATAGTGACAGTGATCTTAGTAATGAAAGGTTAGAAAATGCTTTTTCTATTTGATAGAAAGTAGATATATTATATTAGAAATAATGAATTGAACAATTTCTAACGAATATTTAACATGGATTTCCTAAAATATATATTTTTTACTAACACAAGGGAACTACTTTAACTGATGTCAGTTTTTTTTAATTCATGTTAAGTCAAGAGAAGTAGATCTTTGTAAGACTAACAAAAGTCTAAAAGGGATTCGTCCTCATAGAACTTGTTAGACTCACCGAGAACTGTCTGTGAGTCCAATATGGATTCAAATAGCAGGTGTCAGCTGAGGTGGTTCCCTTGTAAATATTATATTTCAACTTTATTGATAATATGACATTAGACTTTTATATACTGCAGAGTTTCTTATGAGTCAAATATGCAATAATGTACTTAACAAAACACAAAAAATGTAAAATACAAGACTATAGTTGATAAAAAATGATTGTTTAGATCAACATTATAGTTAAACCGGTTTTTCTTTTAAATTTCAAATGATTTATTTATTTTTTTGAATCTTATTCGTTTATAACAATAAGTTAGTAATTAACTACAAGAGAAACAAAATATGTGCCATATTAACGTTTTTACTAAGTTAAAGTTGAAGAGAATACTGTGACATTTTAAATTTGCCGTGCAAATTACTAGTTAATTCCATCTAATTGTATTTTATTGAATGATGTCTTACTTACTTTTCCTTTCATTAATACTTCATTCTTTTTTTTCATTATTTATTTATGATATCATATTGAGATTTTGTATTGAAATATTCTTTTGATATGCTGTCTAACATTTCATATAATTTTAAAACTCGAAAAGTTTTAACTAATGACAATATGATTGCTATTTTCGTGCTTATTACTCAGCATTTCAAAAGAGATGGACAAGTCACGATAACTTGAGTGACTTGTGAAACAGTGTTCGTAAGGTTGTAATCAAGCCCGAGTATATACGTTTTTTTTCGATCGGATTTATGGGAGATTTTCGAGTGGGTGTAGAGAAAACGAATGTGATTTTCAGAGATTCAGTATTGAGTTTTGACTTTTAAAACATGTATTCGATAGAGAAAATTTTCATCTTTTGAACTATTCAAATGCGAGATTTCTAGTTTTTACTGCTCAAGAATTATTAACGCTTTTCAGAGACACTGGATTATGCAAAATAACTGTTCTAGAGAGAGTCTGGAAAATTCTTATAACTCTTGAACAGTACAAACTAGAAATTTCGAATTTCCATAGTTCAAAAGAGAATAATTTTCTCTAATGAATAAACGCTTTAAAACTTACATCTCTGAAAGTCCTCTATAAATCCAATCGATAAAAGCTTATATGCCTCGAACTTTACTATAATCTTAGGAATACCATTTCGCAAGTCGTCATAGCTTGCCTTCTATTTAGAAATGCACAGTAACATTGCGTGTCTATCTTAGAATCCAATTATAATCTGCTTTTATAAAAACTTTTTTTTATATATTAATAAATATATGAATGATGTACCAAGTTACAAAACTAATCAACACTCATTGAAGTGTATAATCCGGTAATCACTGTTTGTAATTAAATTTTCAAAATGTAAATTAAGGAAATTTTAGTTCTATGGAATTATACAGATTGAAAATCAAACACCGTTAACATAATTGAGTAGACATATTGATATGTCATAGAGTTTGATATAGAGCTAAATTTGTGCTCATTTTCATATAAATAAATCATATAAATTTTGCTCCAATGAATTAGAAAATGTTCAAAGGACAAATGAGTGCGAACATATATCAGTGCATTCAAGAAAGAAACGATTTAAGAAAGAAAAATTTTCTTCGAATGTAAATTTCTCCAAAAAAAGAACAAAAATCTTACCGTACATAAAAAAAATTAAGTTTTCTAACAGATAGCGCAATAGAGATTTGATAGAGAATTTTCTATCCTACAAAACTACTGCCTTTGTTCTTCAAATAACATTTAATAAGGACGAGATAGAATGTTGCGATTTTCACCATTACAAAGAGAAAATGATAATTGAAAATTCATTATAATCATATTACAGACTACATCGATTTTCAAGAAGGTTGATTGAAAACTTTATCAAATCGAAAAAACTTAAAACAACTGATTCGATGTGTCTTCATCTTCTCTTTGTAAAGGTGAAAATTGCAGCTCTCTATCTTTTATCCTTCAAAAAATTTCTATCCGGTCTATTTTTTCAAATAGGTATTAGTAAACTTTTGCTGATTAGGAGCAATGCTAAAAGTAAAGTATTTGACCTTCTCTACTTTTACGACCTTCTCAACATTTTTGCTGCTGTAGTTCATATTGCCAAGTATAGAATTCAATTTTGAACAAAATGATATGGTTGTTAAATTGAAGAGTAGATACTTTAGGAAACGAACAGTGATGTAATTCCACTAGAAAAGGATTTTTCTGGTTTTTTTTTGGCTTTGTTGGGAGAGCCTTGATAGAAAGTAAAATGTTTTATATCTTTTACAATACATCAGCCGTTTTTCTTGTTTATTCAAATGTTAATAATATAATAATTTTATATTTCAATAGAATTCGTATTGATTTTCAAAAATTAAAATGGTTTAAATATAATTATCAATATTCGACATGGTCTGAAACACAAATAACACCACGATCATTTTGTAGTGAACCTTGTCGTCCAGGTGAAATACGTACAAATACAGATTCTCAACAATGTTGTTGGACATGTCGTGCATGTGATATATTTCATATAGCTGTTAATGAAACATATTGTGTTCCATGTACAAAAAAAGAATTACCAAATTCTAATTTTTCTCAATGCCTACCTATTGAAGAAGAATATTTATCTATAGAAAATATTATTGCATTACCAGCATTAATACTTTCATCAATTGGTCTTTTAATGACAATATCAACAATTGTTGTATTTATACGTTTTTCACAAACACCAGTTATAAAAGCATCATCACGTGAATTAAGTTATTTTCTTTTATCTGGTATATGCTCTTGTCATTTATGTGCATGGCCACTTATTCTTAAGCCACATACATTAACATGTCTTTTTATACGTATTGGCGTTAGTTTAAGTTTAACAATATGTCTTGCTGCTTTATTAACTAAAACAAATCGTTTAGCACGTATATTTAATAATAAACAACGTTTAACACCACAATCATGTCTTTCACCACGTTCACAATTAGGTATATGTACTGGTATTGTTAGTGTACAATTAATAGGAGTTCTTTTATGGATAATTATGTCACCACCATCAGTTAAATTAAAATCAGAATTAAAACATAATCAACGACGTTTAATATTAATATGTCAAACAGATCATGAGTATATAGCTTATTCATTAATTTATAATATGTTACTTGTTATATCCTGTACACTTTATGCAATTAAAACACGACATATACCAGAAAATTATAATGAAGCTAAACATATTGGCTTTGCCATGTATTCAATATGTATTATATGGTTAGCTTTTGTACCAATTTTTTTTGGTCTACGAAGTAGTGACAATTGGTTTCGTGTAAGTTTAAAAGATGAAAAAACAAACACCAAAACTTTCTTCATTTTTATTTTCTTTTTTGTTTAGATTCAATTTGTTACTCTTGCTATTTGTTTAAGTTTATCAGCAACTGTTATACTTCTATGTTTATTTGCACCTAAATTACAAATTGTTCTTTTTAATCCGTCCAAAAATATTCCATCAAAATTTAAAACAACACTATCAACCAGACGTATATCATTTCGACATTCAACTGCAAATCATCATCTTGGTCCATATGCAGCACGAGCTATTAATAATGGTCAACGACGATCAACACCAATAGATTGTACAACAGAAGTAACATTTTGTAATTCAAAATTAGATAGTTGTTCTTTAAATATCAATGATGAAATAACACAAACAGATAGTATTTATAGTAATACATGTAAACATAATGAACGACAACATCAAGAACAATTATTATTTTCTTCTTTAAAAGATAATGATGAAACTATGGATCTTCTTTCACCATTCCAACAAAGATCAAGTATTAATTATGCTCAACAAACATCGATTAAAGATTCTTCATCGAATTTAGTTCTTTCAAATGAAAATCCATGGAAAAAATTAGGTCATGTTCGATATAATATTGACGAACACGATGTGAAAGATAATAATCCATCAACTTATCATCATGTTTATGCACAACATATCACTTTTGTCTGAATGATTCTGTTTAAATTAAATGTTTTCTATTGTCATTAAAACAAAAAGAAAAGAAAGAAAGAAAATTTTACGTTTTTTTTAAAGCTATACTGAAATATAGAAAATAATCATAACAATAATTATTTAGATAATATTCAAAGCCTGAATAAAAGTAATAAATTTTACAGATGAAGATCTATGCTGGTGGATTGTAAGTTATCGACCATACTGATTCTGAATATATTAATGAAAAATCTTCTTATGATGTTTTTTTCAAACTAACAAACAATTTTCCGAAATCGTTTTGAATCAATTTAGACTATAGAGCATATCGAGTTATCTTTAAGACAATAATTTTTTTTTCTTTTCCAAGAATGAGTTTTAAGTAAGATAATATCATATTGAAATGTTGATATGTATCTGTTTTATGAATTAAAATCAGACTTACTCAATTTCCTTATCTAATTCATATTGATTTACGAATCGAGTTTTCTTTTCTATTGTTTTTTTATATATATTTCAATAAACGATCTTCAAATGACTGACAGTATAAATTGCAATGAATATTTTTCTTTTTCATGTAATATGAATTCTAAGGCAATATTTCTGATAGAAATGTAACGGTGACGGTACATCGATGAATGATCATCACCTGTTGTACTCCTGGTTGTACGTGTCTAGGGATGCATCAATTTCAATTCTTAGAATTGGTTGGAATTAGAATTGGTCGGAATTGCAAGTGGAATTGGTCTGAGAAAAATGAATAATCGACTGATAATTTGTCGAAATATGTGTAAAATCATTGTTTTACAAAAAACCAATTCTGACCAATTCCGATTCCGACCAATTTCAATTCCAAACCAATTCTAATTTCAATTCCAACCAATTCCAAGTCAAGAATTGGAATTGGTGCACCCCTATACACGTCACTATTTTCTGTTAAATGATTTTGAAAAAGATCATATATCAACATTGTTCATTTGCAGTCACAATATCGACGATAAGAGTAATAAATGCAAGAGCGATATTAGTATCAATGGTTGTACAATTGCTGCGTATAATGTCTATCAAGATATACAAGAGTCCTTTTTTGTTGCAAGAACCATTGACAAAAATTCATATGAAAAAAGTTGAGGAACTAGGATTGTTGTTTTTATAAAAAGCATTGCCCTGATGACTTTGCTGATTAAAAAAAACTTCAGATGATTTTCGTAAAAATATTACTACAATATTTCAATTTAACAGAAAAACATTATTTAGTTTTCGTTGCAGCCAGTAGGTTCCAATTTTGTTGGAACTCGATAACAGTAAGTGTAGCTGGTATTTCTGGCTCTGCAGGTATAAGTATCTACCAAACTGAACAATTCAAATTGCGCTGGCATTGGATGCATCGAACTCACACGATATTCCTGATAAAGAAAACAATCGAATGTGGAAAAAAATAGACTACTTTGGAAGTTTTTATGAGAAAGTTATATTTTTTTTGCAAATGTGTTACCCCGGAAGAGAAACATGTGTTTAAGCTGAAACTTTCAGGAGATCATTACAAGCATGAGATCATTTGTTGGGAACATTCCAGGTAAAATTCCTTGTTGAGGGTTTTTCATAAATCATCCAAAATGCTGAAAATTCAGTAAAAAACTTATAACCCGAGAAGAAAGGCCTAACGGCACGGACTTTTTTAGAGTTTTATATGCACTCTGAGTCCTGTCTATGAACAAAATATCAGCTCAAATGAACGATAGCAACTCAATCAATTTTCTTGTGAGAAAAAAATTCATCAACTATTGAAGAAATTCTATTTCTAAAAATAAAAAACTGAATAAGCGCTAAACTGATCTCGCATTAATACATAACAAGTTTACTGTTAATGGAAAAAAATAGTAGAATATAATTGATTAGTTCGAGTTTTATCACCAAAAAAAAATACATATCAAATGATATTATACTTCAAAACGCTTTTCAAATAACAACTGTCATTTTTTCTAATACTTTGATAAGATTTTCAATAAGAATACTATTAAAGATATTATATGTGGTCAATCAATGTCAACAAAAAAAAGAATATAATCAACTTTTATTCTTACTGAAAAATATCAGCGAAAAGAAAAGAATGGCTTACAAGAACAAAAAAACATGAGAATCAATTTTGTAAGTTCTTTTTTTAGATTTTACGTATAATAAATAGTAGAAAATATTTTGATTTGGATTAAATGAATAAAATAAATTAACAACAAAGATAGAATATATAATAGATTTTTTATTCTACTACATTCAGAATTACTATTGAAAGAAAGAAAAACCAATCATAAATTAATGTCATTGATATGATATTTATTGAAAAATAAGTGTTTTTGTAGAAATATTCATATATCGCTACAATCCATAGTTCTATGGTTCATGATAAAATCAATAATTATGGCATACACGGATTAAAAAAAATAGCAGAAAATGGTAAACCAGGCATAACGCGTACATGCCACAAATGTCCAATAAATCCTGTACCATAATAACCGACTTCTATAGAGGCTATACATATCAATGTCACGATTAGTTTTGTTGTAATTGATCAAGCTGGACATATAATAAGCAGGAGCATAAAATTGAAATATATGAAATCACCAATACCCAGAGATCCTTTAGAATGCTTATCATCTTTCTTGTTGTCTTCGATGTCATACGGAAAGTAAGTATGTTATGTCACTGCATTCGGCTATATAATATAAATACGTTCATTATAATGAAGACATGTAACACTACAATAAGATAAGCATAATTTGAAAAACATTCGTTAAAATATTTTTCATTTAATCTAATTTTCAAAGGTTATATCATGATCTTATTTGGACAGAGCAGTTTATATATATGTAGGATACAGTAAAATTGTTTTTTTTATTTCACTTACATATCATATACCGAAAATAGCCGTAGAAAAACTAGTTTGTATTGAAATGATACATTATGAAAAGTTATATCGTATATAAAATATGCTTTGATAGAGATGGATAAACGGTATGATTCTTGTAGAAAAATGAAAAGGGACCATGAAAACTTATAACAATCACATTGACATGTAAGATACATAAATTGCCAAACAATGAAATAGACAGTGAGTATATCTAATGGATAGCAACAATTTTCACTATCACAGTAACGAGCCAAAAGTCAGACAATGAAGAATGTGAAGATTATCACGAGGATATAATTAAACATACAGTAGACATAGCATAACAGTAATACAAACATTAAAATTTCAGCAAACATGAGCATATATACTTTATAACCACTATTGTCAGTAGTCTTCACTAAATGTTTACACATATTGCAATCTATATGATACAATTGATTATAGGGAATATTTATATTTAAAAAATACTTACTAAAACCATTTTGGAAAGAACAAGTTTTAGTTAGCGTCATAACAGATGGATATGATCATTCATTTCTTGTATAATTGAATTCTTTGCTCTGGTTTATTGAAAAATTCAATTAATGCTACATGTTATGAGCATACTTGAAGTGGTAACCATGACGATATTCCAACGATATTTCATTATTTACGGCAATTGTAAAAGGCAAGAGTTAGTTGTATTTTTGAATGAAAGTATTTAATTGATATGAGAAGATAATATTTCTTTCAGTTCAATGTCTATATATATATTATAATGGACACAAAAAAAATAAAGAATTAAGTCATTGTATAATGCTTGTCACATTATTCGTCAATAGTGGAATGTATATGGCATATCAGATAGAAAGAAAATCGCATTGTTATATAACCAGACTAAAACGAAAGATGATAGATAGTAGCATAACCAGAAAAAGTCAGGTGGTTGGGTTCAGCACTAACAGTTTTTGCAAAGGGCATCTAAGGCTAAGTACAATGTTTCTTTCTCATAGAGATAGAATATTGTCATGTATTGGTCTTTAAAAGCAGCTTTTCTAAATGATGTTTCATTTATTTATTGAAAAAATATATTAATCCACCACAGGATTACTTTAATCAAATTCTATTATTTCTATGCGAATTAGCAAAATCATTGATGATTTTTTCGGAATTGATGTCAAAATCGCGTTTTACTGCTAAAACTCCTATAATCGATTTGTTTTTGCAGAATCTTCGCTAACATGTAGTCGATGACATTGGTTCATTCGTAAGCAGCAACGATAGTAGACATTACTTTTGGGAATGCCTGTTTGTTTAGTAATAAATCAGCATTTTTATGTGATGAATTTTTCATATTATGATGCGTCCATGCTGAGAACGTGGCAAAATAATGCTTTCGTTGAAATGTCTTTCGTTCTTGTTGCGAAATGCGAAGCAAATCGAGACACCTCAGCATGGATTGATGCTTATCGCCTCTACATCCAACTTTCATAAATGACAGAAACAAAAAAAACACAAACGCAAATATTCGACACATATCAGCTTACACGAGCAGAGTGGTATAAGAACACGCAAAAAATACGAATAGGTAGTCACAACGGCACATGATGGAAGAACAACAAACATCGACAATGACGATTGCTATTATGAGTCCTGGTGATATGGTAAAATGTGAAAAATCTATCGAATTATTCTCACTGTCTCCTTATTTTTAGGGTCACGCAATCGGTCGAGTTCTACTTGCCGATAAGCAGCAACGATTTCGGGTGATCACCAATTTGACAGGACGTAGTGAACGTACTCAAAAATTGTCTCACTTGGCGAACATAATCGATGTTCAAACCGATAACGAACTGGTTCATCAAGCAGATATCATTCTTTCGATCGTAGCTCCATCGAACGTTAAGCCACTTGCTCAACGTTTCGCTGCGTATCTTGCCAATGACGAACGTAAACTATACGTTGATTTGAATGCTATCGCTCCACAAACGATCGAATCAATAGCGACACTCTTTCCACACGGAAATTTCGTCGATGGATGCATCGTTGGTCCACCACCACGTCTAGGCGAATATGTTCCATCGATTTATTTCTCCGGTAGACATGCACAAAGGCTGGTCGATCTATTTCAGAGCACAGCTTTTGTTAATACGCGTGCAGCCGGCCGAAACGTCGGTCACGCAAGTAGTCTCAAAATATGTGAAGCATCAATGATCAAAGGCATGACAGCTATTGCTATTCAGGCTTGTATTGCCGCTCGATCTCTCGATGTAGGTGAAATCTTTTTCGATCACCTGAAACAAGGTCGGCCGTATCTATTCAACGATATTAACACAATCATTCCAGGCATGCCACCAAGAGCAGCACGATGGGTAGCCGAAATGGGTGAAATCGCCAAGACCTACGAGAATATTGGTTTATCACCGAAGATATTCGATGGCGCTGCAGATACTTATCGATTTGTAGCCGAACAAACTCCGCTTGGAAATGAGATAAGCGAAGAACGAAAACGCGGTACAACACTCGATGATGCAATTCAGATTATGGTTGAATCACTTAACAAAACGAATCAATCATGTGAACATAGCTGAATTCTCTTTCAAAACAGTGTGTGGGTGTGAATATAGAGAGCAGGTAGAAAAAGACTCACACCCAGAACCCGCCACACCCACACCAGCCACCCTCTCCAAGTTGATTTTATGAGATGTGACGTGAAACGCTATTTCGACTCGTTGGGTTGTTTTTCAAGAGAAAAGTCATGTCAATATATCTCCCAACTTCTACAGGAGCTTCTGCAACGTATTTTAAAGTTATTTTTTATCATCTTTGTTGTTCAATAAAGGAAGTCTCTATTGCACTCGAAAAACATGAACTAAACGCTTATTTCGAACGAGATTTGGAAAATGAACTTGAGAAAATTTCAAATTGAATCATTCATATCAGAGATGGCGACAGAGTACTTTTTTTAAACCTGGCCTGATCTGCAGGCGTCTGTCAGGACAGAGCAGGCTGGCCATTTTTCATTAGCAGCTACAGAAGATGTATAATGAGCTTAAATGAATCTCTCTAAATTGCTAAGATAAAAATATGATAAAAGCCTCTGTGAAATAATCGAAAGCCCAAATCTTGGATAACATTTATCTCACATAGAAAAAAGTATTTTATGTTCAAGGCTTTCATATTGGCAACCATACGGTTTAACAACTGACGGGTATTTGTTTTACGGGAAAAGGGTGTATGTGTGGGTGTTGCTTTCGATAAAAGTAGAGGAAATACCCCCAAACCTACACCCTGTTCTCAACTATAGAAGTTTTTCTTGAGATATAGGGAGCATCAACTTACATATATAGTGCAAAAATCTTGCTGAATTGCTCATGTACAAGGTGTCTAGAAAATCATTTACTAAAAGTTTTTTCATACATCTTTGCTGTTTCATTTAATATTATCAACAATTTTTTTTTAAATTATAAACGAATATACCGAGCTTTTATTCATGCGAGCAATTTTCGATACTATACTGCAAAACTATGACCTATGATCGAAATACAAAAAATGTTGCTATTTTTGTGAGATGCGAGTAATTCAAGATTTGATAATGCTTTTTCTTTGAATTTTCATATGGTTAGATAGAGCTTATCGAGTTTTACAAAAATATATATATAGAATTTTTTTTTACACCTTTTCTTTGAAGAAAAATCTATAGTGAACTACTATAGAAAGACTAAATAATTAAAAACACGCTGCATAATGTTCTACTCGCATCTCACAAAAATAGCAAAAGTTTTGTATTTCGATCAAAGGTAATAGTTTTGCAGAATAGTACCGAGGATGGACGTAGGTGTGGCTGTGAATTTAGATGTAAAAGGCGAATTACAATGGCATAAAGAAAATGAGCAAAGACCGAGCAAATTATAACTAAATAAATAAATAAAGGATGGGGGACAGTTTCTACGTAAAACGGCCCTTAATAAAAATCATTTCAGAACACTTTCTAGAATTAAATTTCAACTTTCTCTACATAAGACTGAAGCGTGTGGAACTCTTTCCGATCATCCTTTGAGACCTCTACTCGACATTTCTAACTAGGATATTCGTAGTATGCGTTTCACCATCCCGTTCAAAGGTTCACCGAGGCTGTTCACCATATGAAACTGATACTGTCAGGGGAGATAGAACTTTTCGATAGCTACAAAATGACTACAAAGTGTAAAGGAAAAGTTGCTGTTCTGGAGGTTTTTGCAAAGACCACACTATCTGGATCCGATGGGAAAGCTGGTGGATGGGATAGTGCGGTTGATACGATCTGGACTATCGCTCTTGATAGCATGACCAATTTTTCGATGCAAACAGAGCATTTGGAGAGTCACGAAATGACTACGAAATATAAAGAAAGATTTGCTGTGCCCCGAAATTTCAAAGGGCCACACTGTCCGAATTCTTTGGGAAAGCCAATAGATTTGGTAGTATGATTCATACGAGCTTCACTATCGCCAAGATATGATGACCATGGTTTTGTGTGGAGATAGCTATTTTTGAGAGTAGGAAATTACCACAAAATATAAAGGTAAATTTTCTGAGTGTACATATGCGTTGGTAGAGATGGCCAGTGTACTCTCGGTTTTCGGTTGTGGAGTATGAGTGTGTTGTCGTGAAGATGGATGTGAGTATTTGTGTAGGTGTCACAATGCACTTAGATCACGACAACATCTAGCAAGATAGCAGCATCCATCAGGTCCGAGTCATAAATACACTATATGTACACTCACACCTACACCTACACTTACACTCTACCGGACACCTTTCCCACAACGACACTGGATGGCGCTGTCCTCTTTCTCACTCACACACTAGTCGCGAGTTTTCCATTACAGCTTCCAAATCTCTTCGGTTTGTTACATTGTCCGGAAAGTTTCTGCAACTTGTACGGTATGAAATCTTAGGTTAGCAGCTGCTGAATTTTATCGACGTAATGGCCTTCGATATCAGCTACACGTAGTTCGTTTGCAACGTGCGATCCTTCACCACTGTTATTACTTTGAATAAAGCAGTACTTGTTAACCTAAGATTTCACAGTATACGAGTTACGCGAAGTTTCCGCATAATGGGATACTATGGCGTTCATTTGTTTTTGTCAGGAGATTTGGATGGTGTACTTGTTCGATATTTTAGAAGGCAAGGCTTTGCTACTCTGTTTATGATCGTTGTGTCGCTCTGGAAAAGCTCAATCTGCGTAGAAAAAGTGACGATCATGTGACGAGTGAGACTGAAGATCACATGAACCATACTATCAGCTACATCGGCTGTGCTACCGGCTTCCGATTGTGTGGTCGTTCGAACTTTGCGAGAACAGCAAATTTTTCTTTATAGTGTGTCGTCATTCTGTCGGTATCAAAAAGATCTATCTGCATAGAAAAAATGATCATGATATCACTAGCTATCGTCACGATCCTATGAACGACACTATCGCATTCATTTGCTTTCCGGGAGAATCCGCACAGTGTGGTCATTTGAAATTTCCGAGCACAGCAAATTTTCCTTTATATTTTGTAGTCATTTTGTAGCTCTTGGAAAGCTCTATCTGCACAAAAAAATGGCGATGGTTTCTCAAGCGATAGTTAGCATAGTATGACCAATACTATCAAATCTATTCGCTTTCCCATAGAACCAGGGCAGCGTGGTCTTTCGAATTTTCCAAGGGCAGCAAATTTTCCCTCACATTTTACAGTCATTTTGTAGCTCTCGAAAAGCTCTACCATTCCTGACAGTATGAGTTTCGTATGGTGAACAGCCCCGGTGAACGTTTGAGCGGGATGGTGAAAAGCATACTACGAATATCCTACTTAGAAATGTCGAGCAGAGGTCTCAAAGGATGGTCGGAAAAACTTCCGCACGCTTCAGTCTTATGTAGAGAAAGTTGAAATTTAAGTCTAGAAAGTGTTCTGAAATGATTTTTATTTAGGGCCGTTTTACGTAGAAACCGTCCCCCGTCCTTATCAACCACTTAGCTACGGTCAGAAACTATGAACAAACACGAAAACAGCCTTCCGACAACATCTCGACTGCTGATGTCAAACGCATCATGGTAGTATCCATCTATACAGCCTCATCCAAACACTAGAATGAATCAGTGGCGACACATCTAAAAAAAGCTGGTGCAAAACTCATCAATCACCTTAAGTTCCAATTTAGCTACAATAGAACAGACAATGCGAGAACCATCAAATTTATAAATCAGAAGTTATAGAATTAACTATGAAAGTCACACTATTTTATCACTAAATGATCAGCACAAAAAGAAATTCTACAAAGTCTGTAAGTTTTGTCTAATCAGAAGATTGTAACTATAACGGAGATTGTAACTATAACGGTGGGAAGATGCAAGAACAATCATCCAGTTTAAAAAGCCGTCCGCCGTTAACAACTTGTGTCGAATTGTTCAGTAGCCAAACGCGTAGAGGTGAACTTCTAGTTTTATGGAGCCCCGCTCGTCGGAGGAACAGCGAATTGTGATTGGGCTGTCGGCACCCGGCAGTGCCCACGGCAGACGAGTTTGTCGTGTACAATGTCTATGGGTACAGGCTTCTTTTTCTGCTGCGCCGTGACTTTGAGCACCGTAGCAGCTGATTTAACACTCGACGGACCACCCGTTCAACTGTGTATAATATTCTTATGCTCCTCTCTGCTAAAACAAGATTCCCAAGTTGTCTTTTACTGAGTGTGTGGTATGAAGTGTGGATTCTTGCTTCACCGACATCGACATGCACCGACCCACCCACACCCTAGTTTCCATATAATGAACGGTTGAAACTTCCATATACTGATGTGATTCTCGCCGCAAAGGACGAAGATCAACGGAAAACTCTGTTGAACGATCTTAAACTCCCAACCAGAATGTAAAAGGAAAATTAAGGAGTATAGATGTTTTCTTCTTCCACAGCCCATACCCACAGGTATATCTACAACCTCGATTTTTTCAATTCCTCAGCAGAAAATATTCACATGGGTTGGCCACGTTTGTTGATGTCTTCATATGAAGGTCTCCTTTTTGTCATGACTTTATTGACGTTATCGCGATAAAAAAAGAGTAAGTAATACCGAATACTGGTTTGCTTATGCAATGAAAATGAGTTGAAAAAAGCATCCAGTGCTTGCTAATTTTTAGTTTTTTTCTTATCGCGATAACATTAATAAAAGTCACCAGAAAGAAAAGATTTGCTCTCATGGTGATATTAACAAATGCTAAGAATTCCTTTCCTTGGAAACATGTCGAACCAAAACTTACACATAAACAGAGATAGCTAATATTAATGCTATATACCTTCGACAAACTTTGACTCAATATTACAATAATATATCAGGTGGAATATCCTTTAAGGTGTGAAAAAGACTTTTACTTTTAGACATCTTCGACTTTCGATAGTTAAAAAGTAAAAATTCAATTTATGATTCCGATTTAAAGTGCAAGAGTTCACATTTCTTGTTGCAGATAGTGGAGAGCTAGGATTCAAGGGGGAAAATATTTAGCCATCCAAAACCTTTAATAACTAAGTTGAACGAATTTTACTGATACAATCGTACCCTCAATAATGAAATCACAAAACTTATAATTTTTGGTAGAGCCTGCATCAACACAAATCCGCCTATACTTTCTCTTAGAATGATGCCGCTTGTATGTGAGCAAAATTCCAACCAAAACTATGTGGATCAGTTGGGAACCTCTTCTAGTCAGTGAACCATAGTAGGATCTCAGACAAATTGATTTGTTTTCAACTTTTTAAAAAGCTATTTCTGATTTATACACTGGTGAATGTAGCTTGGAATATCTAAGGTGACCGCAACGCAAAACTCAAGTAAAACATTTTTTCGCTTTTTTTATCTCATTTGATAGTGTGAGTTGCGGATCGTGAAAAAGTACTTTTCAGCCTCAGTATTTGCTTTCTTTCGGTCAAAAACTACGAAACACTCTAAATGAGTTGTTTTTCGCGGAAAACACATCTTTTTCGAAATGTAAAAAATTTTCTTCTTCGTTCTTTTCTCCACTTGAGTATCAAAAACTGAGTATGAACAAGATGTTAAATCGACACTTCACTCAAAACTATTAATGATTGCTCTTCGAATTGCATCGAGTGACATACGTATCGGTCGGTTTTGTAAGCCTATCTGGATTTTTTCACGTAAGAGATGAAGTCAAATATTTCATCTCATTCAATTGATCATACCATCAGTCATAAAGTTACGTACCCTTTGTTTTTCCTTTTCTTTTCTTTGTCGAGAAAAATCGATTTTTATTGACACTATAGGATAAGAGACAAGGTCATTTTGAAATAAACTGCGTATATTCTATTCAAATCAAGTAAAAATTTGTTCACATAGATCAAACTCATGCTGAATCGAATGGGCATGCTTTCTAGGAATCTAGAGGATCTTCAAATGGTCTCTGGAAATCATTTTCTGAAGAAAAACATATTATTACGACATGTTTAATGAGATGTGTTTTCATTTGAGTTATTATCGCTTTTAGAAGAACTAAATTTGGTTTAAAGACCTAGAGGAAGTAAGGAAAAATACCAGGCACAAAGCGCATTATTTTTTCGCCAGGGAAATACGAAGATTTCAGAGCCAAATTATTCATTAAGTGCTGAATATTACATGGATATTGATGATCAATGATTAACTTTTAATGAGAAACTTTAGTCAATGGACATTGGTGATCTGGCTGAAATGTATAAATCAAAATGCGGTACAAAATATTTGAGTGTATTACTTTATATGTCGTTACGTTATTTCAATATTAAATGGAAAGGCATTGATGAATATCTAAAAAGTATTGGTTTTCTGACAGCGCAAGCTTCACATAAACGGGTTGCAATATTTATCAAAGGGGATTAAAAAGAAGTTTCAAATGATTTACGTAGTGGTAAATATACTGATTCGTTTTTTGATACATTTCCAGAGATCGAAGCAGATGTTAAAGCATTCGTTGTTGAAGCATGTTCACAAAAGTCACAAGATTTCAAAACGATAGATCTGGCTCAGTTTATTGATGAAAAGTATTATGAATTAACGGGAATTAAAAAACAAAGTGACGACAATTCGATAGGAACCGAAACCATTTATCGTTTGAATCTTCGTAGATGGGAAGCCAAATTCGAATCGAATTCACAACGTTTATATTTTGAAGGACATGACAGCGACGATGTAGTGAAACATCGTAATGATTTTATTAATTATTTGCTAGAGCAGAAATATTCAATTTTTATTACACAGTTAATGATAGGGAAATATTTATGTGGAATATTACCAGCAAAGTCCTCATAGGCTACTTATATGTGAGCACAATAATCAAAAGTTTTTAGATATAATTTCTATTACTCTGTTTTTCGTGTTTATCTTTACTAGTTCATGATGAGTCAACCTTCAGAAGTGGTGAAGTCAACCCAAAAAGCTGGTTTTTTTAAAGAAAATACAGCATTTTTTTCGAAAGAACACGGTCGAAATCACGTGGTGTCTGATTTTCTTGTTCAACATCTGATCGGACGCTTTTTTAAACTTAGCGAAGATGATGGGAAACAAGCGGTTTCAAAATATAAATCATAAAGTGCGGATAGTGATGATAATTATCTTAGTCGAACAGCAACAGCTAGCATTAATATCGGAAGTGACGTTTACTTCAATTATTGGTACAATTTTAAGCAAGTTTGAAACACTCTTTCAAATGCTATGGTTCAGACAAGAATACAAGGATAATCAGATGGACATGATTTTTGACAATACCAGCACTCATACTGCTAAAGTATATTCGTTACAAGAATTTGGTAAAAATATTGGCACTCGGTGTTCAGTTGAAATAATCAAATACGTCGATGAAAATGATGCACCAGAAGTTATTCGTTGTTGTTTTAAACAGGGACAAACAAAGATAAGTCAAAAAGTTGAGTCGAGTTATGTAAAGAATTAGACGTACAGTTACCAGCTAAGACTAAATTAGATGAAATTCGTGAAATAATTACTTTCAAAACATAGAGATTTCAAAACGTGGGTATGTGTGTGGGTGTGAGTGTAACTCTTCCCTTCAACTGCACCGATACCCACGTCCACACCCACCCTCGTTAATTGAAGTATGGTTCACCTCGTAAAAACCATAGCTAAAACGGCGTTCCTTGTCTACTCTGAAAAAAAAAGGAGGTTTGCAGAACCCTTCAAAAAGGTTCTGTAGATTTCTAAAAGCATCCAAATGTGTCTAAAGTCTCAAAAAACGGATAAAAAATTCGACAGAACCTTTTGAGGGTTCTGTCTTTTACCCAGTAGCAGAACCATCTCCTACAGAACCTTTTTTTAGGTTCTGTACAGCAAAAAAAGGTTC
>CAJNSZ010001134.1:9250-34808 GCA_905329745.1 Rotaria sp. Silwood2 | reverse complement strand
TTTCGACATTTTTCCTTTCGACATTTTTACTTTTCGACATTTTTCCTTTCGACATTTTTCCTTTCGACATTTTTTTTTTCGACATTAATCAGGCATACCGTATATATGATGATGAGAGACAGATCATTTGTTTGTCACATAGGATCGTCATTGGATGTTATAGTTAATAATTCTACTCGAACAGATTGATAATTCATAAGTGTCTAACATGATGTATGATTGGAAGATTTCAGATGTTTTGCTTCTATTTAAAATGAGAAACAAAGAGTAGTTAGGGTTTACCAAAAATCTTTGATTTGACTTTTCATTATAAATTGTTAAAATCATCTTATTTATAATAGAACAGATAGTTTAATGTTGTATGTTAAAAATGGGTGAATCTTTTCAGTAACATATAATGGGTCACTAAAATTATTCGACCAGATTTTTGTTTTGCTTACCGTAAACCCTAATAACAATTCCAAAATATTGATTTATGTAAAGAATTTTCGAAGGACAGAGTTATCTAGAAAACCTAAACCCGAATTTTTGATATTTAATTTTTCGATTGAACTTATTACTTAATCCTGCTTACTGTTAAACGAAAGAAGAACTGGATTAATTCCCATGAATGTATATTCTAAGCAAACAACCTTTGAATTCTTATCTAGGACTTGATGGTGGTACAAGTAGTCTTGAACGTGAAAAATTAATCAATGCATTTAATACACCAAATTCAAATGCAAAATTATTTTTACTATCAACTCGGTAAATATAAATATTGTGAAAATTTAGAAAAAAAAATAATGTTTTTTTTATTGTCTGTTTGTATCAGAGCTGGTTGTCTTGGTATAAATTTAATAGCAGCTAATCGAGTTATTGTAATGGATGTTTCATGGAATCCATGTCTTGATGCTCAAGCTGTTTGTCGTGTTTATCGTTATGGACAAAAAAGACATTGTTATATCTATCGTTTGATAGCTGATTTTACAATGGAAAAACGTATTTATGATCGACAAATAGCTAAACAAGGAATGTCAGATCGTGTTGTTGATGAATTACAACCACAAAATCCATTTACAAAAAATGAAGTTGAAAATTTAATGCATTTCGCAGTAAAAACTTCTTTTGTTTTTTGTATAAAAGAAAAAAAACAGTTTTTTTTATTAGACTGAAGAAGAACCGCCAGCTGCTGACTTATTAACAAAAATTGATGAAATAACTGATGATCCTATTTTAATATCGACTTGTAAACAATATGCTCAATCAATAACAAAAATTCCATTTACACACGAGTCTCTTTTATCTGATCGTAAAGAATGTCAGTTAACATCAGCTGAAAAACGACGTGCAGAAAAAGAATATCAAGATGAAAAACGCATGAATAATTTTTCATATCGTTCAAGAATTCAAACTTCTCGATCGTAAACATTAAAAAACAATTTTTTCGTTTCTTTTTTTATTTTATTTCACTTGTATTTTGTTTTTTAGTTATTCTCGATTATTTAATGATTATGAGCCACGTTCATATCTTCATACTTCACCTTCAACATCATCACTTGAACATCATTTTCCATTGTATCAACCAATAAGATCAACAGCATCTATGACACCATTACCTTATCATGTACAACAACAATCAACAGATAGAAAATTAGAACAATTAAAACAACATGGAATATCTGTAGAACCAATTATACTTCGAAATCGTAAGTATCAAATTATTCAAATGCATTTTATAGAAATATTTGATGAGAAAAGATCCAAAAAAGTGAGTCTACGATTTCAATAGACTTTATGTCACTTTCTAGAATTCGATGAACTGGTTATGATGACATAAAATGTTTTTCCTCATAGACTTTCGTTGAAAAATTAGGTCGATCTCAAATTCAGAAAAATGACTCAAATCTATTATTTCGGAAATTTTAATTATTATATTAGTTTAGTTATCAGCGGGCATTGTGTCTGAGTGACAATGTTATTCCGCTTGTATTCAATAGGTATTGTGTTTAAACCTCAGTATTATTAGGTATGGAATAACTCTGGACAAGTCGCTAATAGCTGTATTGTTTTAGATCATCTATCTGATAGCATGCTGACTAAACTCTTCAGCTAGACAGCTTCCTATACCGCAAGACAACTGAAAGACACGAATATTCTTCAGTCCTTCGTAGTTCTCAAAATTGAAAACTTTAACATAATGTCTCTTAACTGACTGTACATATTCATACAATCAACATAAATAAACAATTGTTCAAAATAGTTGTTATAATTATTTGTAGGGCGACTCTAGAGTATGCTACAATTTGTCAATATCTCAATTGCCTGCCTTATCTTTCGTACTTTATCATATAAGCTTGCGAGAAAACAACAAAATAGAATGGAGACTATTGAAAAGGAGATGCTATTTGCAGAGCTTGCAGGTTCACAATATTAAAGATATAGATGTAGTTAGAACTTCTATTTTTGTTGAGTATATAAATGCGTACAGTTATAAAAATTAAAATTTCCGAAATAATCATTTTCTAAAGTTGAGATCGACCGAACTCATCAAAGAAAGTCTACGGAGAAGAATGCATTATGCCATTGTAACCACTTCATCATCGAACTCTACAGAATGATACAAATCCGATTGAAACCGAAGACACAATCTTTTTTTGATCTTTGCTTAGTATTCAAAACATGCGACTTTCGTTGAATTATATGTTATATCAAATGAGCATTTCTTTTCTTTTTCTTTATTTAGCCTTACAAGTTCAGTTAAATGCATCAGAACGTGAAATTATTCCAGCTGGTGTACGCATTCATCTAATAAAAGCATCTCGTGGTTCATACATTCGAACACCGGATGGAAAATTTTTTGCTATTCGTCAATCACAATCAACATCAGAAAATGGTTCAAAACAACCATCAATGCCTCCTCCTCTTCCTTCTTCCTCTCTTCCGCCACCATCATCAGACCCAATAGATCAATATTTATTTGGTAATTTAAACAAATAAATAAATATTTATTTCTAATTGAATATAATTTAGATACATCTCATGTGTCATCTGGAACATCATCATTATTTAATGATATGAATAGTTTAACTGATGAAATAGATCTTTTAATTGATGATACATCATCAAATTCTGCTCCTCCTCCTCCTCCACTACTTCCGTCATCATCTGCATTCGAAAGTTTAGCGTCTTGGCATAATGATTATTTTCAACAAAATAATTTTTATCCGAATTTGTTTCCAACTAGTTCATCAGTACCTATGTTATCATCTTCGACAAATATTGACACTGATAACAGTACGAATAATTTTACATCCAATGCTTTAACATTTATGTAAACTTTTCTTTCTTTCGTCGTGCATCGTTCGTATTTCTAGACGGATATATGTTTTCAACGTTGCATTTGTAGAATTTATTTTTCTTGTTTCATCAGCCTAATAAAAATATATATATATATACAGATCTAGGCATATATATTATTGTTGTTTTCTTTTTCTTTTTTTCTCACAACATCTGTTTGTTATTTCTTGTAATGTTCCGTATTTATGGTTTCTTTTCTTTTCTTTTTCTTCATATCAAAAGACAAAAAAACTGAAATACAAATATACACAAAGATATGTATATAGAAATAAGGTTTAACTTTCGATTGATATAAAATTTAAATTATTCATCCGAATATGCTGTCATCGATTTTTTGAAATAATATATATTGACAAGGAAAGTCTTATAACTGATAAATCACTTTTGAGTTGAGCATATTTACATTATGGAGATCCAAATCAGTTTTGAATCGGGTGTGGGTGTTGATGAAGAGTCGATCTATTAGACGCACATTTTCTGCGATCTAAATACAAAGCAAATGATATTTTTAAATGGATTTTGCTACAAGATAGCTAATAAATAGTTCCAGATGAGGAGAAAAGTTTGATTTTGAGAATGTGTAGCAAGAGAAAAATGATTTTGCTATTACATAATAGAAGTCAGAGGTAGAAGTTTTAAAGTAATCATAACAAGATATATATTCCTATCAGAGAGACTGATAAAGCGACCAAAGTATGAGTAGAACTCCCTGACTCGACCATTGAAATTCAAGTTTAGAGCAGCCGATTCGTCTGATAGTGTAGATAGGTGGGTGTGAAGAAGGTGCCATGACCGGTTTCGTCCTTGCTTAAGGGACTCATTCAGATGACTTATCTATCTTCAATGTTACAAGAAGCCAAATCAACTTGTAATAGAAGAATACCTTTACAAGGATATGGGTGTGAGTGTTCATCTTCACTTCAAAGACAC
Organism: Rotaria sp. Silwood2; assembly: GCA_905329745.1. NCBI lineage: Eukaryota > Metazoa > Rotifera > Eurotatoria > Philodinida > Philodinidae > Rotaria > Rotaria sp. Silwood2. The sequence goes on along the minus strand of CAJNSZ010001134.1, from coordinate 30,539 downwards.
CCACACTCCTAAAAGCAGTTTTGTGTTTATCTTCTTGTTTAATCGGAATTTGCCAAAATTCACATTTCACATCAAGTTTAGAAAAGAATTTATAACCACCACCAAGTACTTGTACTGCTTGTTCCATGTTTGGTAATAGATGATTATCTTTAATAGTACTGTTGTTTAATTTCTGATAATCAACGACCATTATTCTCTATGTACCATCGCGTTTAAGTACAAGCAATGCTCGAGCTACGTAAGGAGAATAAGATGAACGAATTAATCTAAAATATAATAATTCTTGCGTAATTATATACATTGTTTCTTGTTTAAGTGAAGTTGAATAATATAGTTTTGATGTCGGAGGTGGATGATCAAGTTTTTTAATTTCATGTGGTTTTAAAGTAAGAGCAATTGATGGTTTACTGGTAACAAATAATTTCGTATTTTGAGCTAAAACAACTTGGACCTTTCCATGTTCAGTTCTTGTCCTGATTTGCTTGACGATTTGTATAAACTTTCTCAGCAGTTATGTTGAATGCAGAATTTAATTGTCTATCGAATGCTGCCATTTTCGAGGGGAGGGGACATCGAACAAAAACCACGAGGGTGGGTCTGGAGTGTCTAGCAGCTACCACGATGCGTTTCGACTGGAGCTACACAGGCTCATCAGGTGGGTTGGTTTCTCTAGATCGATTCAATTGTCCAAAGACACGAATCTACTCAAGATCAATTTACACTGTTCAACACGAAAGTCGAATGGAAAATGAATTCTAGAATCTTGAAAAGTAGAAGTTTTCAAGAAAACTAGAGTGTGTAGAACAAGATTCTATCGATAGATCTATGGGTCTACTGGAGAGTTTTCGAGTTATTTTCTCGAAAATCAAAGCACTCTCTGTCAAAACCATTCCTGTCACGCTCCGACTGCTTTGAAGCTATTCAAAATAGCTGGAATAATTTTTAAACATCGACAAATAAATAGAGAACACTTTTTTACAAAAAAATGATAAAATTAAATTTTTTGTACTCTTCGCTTGACATGGGCGCAAAGACCTGCAAAACTTTTTAGAATACCGAATGACCTTTGGGAATTTCAAGGTTTTTTGTTGTTTTTCTTTCCTTTATCGTAAAGAGCTCTTTGAAATAGGAGATTGATCTCTGGAAAAGTTTTCGACATCATTTGTCTTTTCGAAGTTATCGACGTTTCCTGGAAGGTTTTGATTCATGGATCACATATCAGGCACATGTGGAAAAGTTTCTTTTTCTTGATTTTTCTTGTTTACTTTAATGTTTTTGATTGTCTTTATGCTTTCTTAATGGATTTTAGTATATTGTGTGACATATTTCCAAATTTCTCTGTGACGCGTGGCTTTCTGATGTTATGAGACGGTCATTTTTTTGACTAGTTTTGAAGTATGTATCTCTCTAGACACTTTGTCGTTTAGTTGTTTCGGCTCAGGTGCTTTCTGGTGTGTTCGATTTCATATTCGCATCACGGTTTTAGGAGTTGAAGAAGGGTGTGATGTCAGCTTAGATTTTTCGTCGGATGTTTATCATCTGTTGAGTAATGTATTTAGTCGGGTGAAATCATTGATATTCCATCCAATTTTCGATTTTATTTTTAAATTTTGTTTGCTTTCGACCTGTTGTTTAGTGTGCGATGAAATTATGGATGGTTCAAACTGACTGGTTTGTTGTGCATGGATCGACTTGTTGGAATCCATGGTATCATTGTGTGCTATAAATGCTGTGTTGAGTACTTCCTGTATGGTCCGATACTGATGTTTCGAGTGCAACGAGGACTCCTGATTCTCGCTTGTGGTTTGTGAAGATTAGATATTCTGTTGTGGATGGTAGTTTTGATTGTATGAGGTTATGTTTCATATGCTGAAGAAAATTCTGTAATTTGGATTGAACAAATCTCTATTCTTTCGATAGTACATTTAGAGAGATCTTTCTTTAGGAGGATGGTAAGACTAATTTATGGAACTATAAACACATAGAAATCTCATTAAGAGAATATTTCTCCAGTTAAGAACGTCATAGTATCCCCAATAACAGCGATGTAAATGATAGAAAGTTGAAAAGCTGTACAATTGCATGTGGAACATGTTTTTTTAATTGCTGCTCTGGTTAACATGGCTTCTTCTGTTTATCGAAGACAAAAGGTGCAATGTTCACGCAAGAAGCTTTAAGACATAAATTGATGTCTGCTCATGTCGTTTCTACAAGTTTCTCGCATAGGTTGATGATTCTTATCTTCATATTTGAATACTTGTTGAAAGAAACCGTTTAATAGACTCTTCGAGAACAACTGTACTAGCTCATAACAAACAAGTAAAACATTTCCTATCTGCTCAAACACTCGTCATCGCGCCACAAGCAACTACATATTTGTTCGAGTAAAATTCAATTGCAATAAAATGGAAACAACAATGAAGACTATCTGGTAATTTTTTTCTTTTTTTCCTCCTTTTATATAATATCAGAACATACAATTAATAATATAAATCCATAACACATGTAGCGAGACTACTCCAATGATATAAATAAAACTTATACTTCAATTTCATACCATTTTTCTCCATCTTTATCCATGTCATACGAGAAGGTTTTGAAAACATTTCGGAACTGTTTATCACATGAAGATTTCATAAAAATTAGATTCCAGCTATGAAATCGTAGATATCTATAAGCATAAGAAAGACTACAACTATAAATTGTCATACGTTTTTTTTATAAACATTCATATTCCATTAGGTAAATTTCTTTCATTCTAGTCATTGAGATAGAATTCTAGGATTCATATGAGAAGTTTTCAACAAACAATTATTGCTTGATTAGTTTCGTTATTTCATATACTTGCTTCAACATACATTGTAATAATGCATTACCCAATTTATACTGAGACCTTTGAATTCTTTTTATATCTATTCAAAAGAGTCTGTTTTATTTGAATTTTTCCTTGTTTTGACCCATTGTTTCGTAGTTTCCTTGACACATCATCGGTGCCAATGTATCTACTAGTTCTATATATAATCCTGAGAGAATTTATCATTCAAAAAATCCTATCAATTGATCTTCTTTGTGATTTCCCGATTACATTCGAATAGATCCTAAGAAGAAACATAGCTGGCGAAGACCCTTAAATAAGGTAGAAAACAAGTCATGTGATGTTGTCAATCTCTAATATCTTTTATATAAAAAATTCAATTATAAATACACACTTATAGTTGAATTTGCTGCGACATCTAATATTGCTTTATCTTTTTTGAAGGATGAAGAAATATTAGTGATCAATTTCAAAAAATTGTTGAAAGTTGAATTTACTTTTAACTTTCATCGAACTTTCACTATTTTGAAAAAGTTGACCGATACACAGTTGTTTAGATTTCCAACTTACCTGACGAGAACCCTTAAGTAAGGTCGAGATGCGTCGTAAGTAGCTTGATTGCCAGAAAAGTTCAATTATAAAATACGCAATACTATTTAGTATCACGGTAGTTTAACACACCCACATCCTTCGCTGTCCACATCGAAACACGTTTCATGGCAGCTTGATACTTATAAGATATTAATGCATATGATGAGATCTTTAGCCGAATCGAAACGTGTCACGGTAGCGAAGACATTATTATAGGTATTATTGTACACTTTACAATGCTCAATGTCGTCGAAGAAGTTTTGAATTAGATTGCCTTTGTTTTAACACATATAAACGGTGCTGCTTTTTAGATTCAAATCAGTCCCATCTTATTTCATATATTTAGCCTCTTGTATACTTTTATCTTGTCAAATACACATGTCTAGTCGAAGTGCAAAACGAAAATTGTCCTCAGATGATGATAGCAATGCTCAATCAACAAGCTCATCACCAAAAGTCTGTAGAAAAAAGTCAAAGTTCAGATCGATAATGATGATGAAGTTAGAAGTAAGCAAGACAGTTTATAATTAAGAAGAGAAGTTGAAATATAACATTTTCTTTTCATAGATTCATCCAATGTTTCGCATATAATCGAAACTTCAAGTGATTGGTCATCGAATAGTGAATTAAAAGACAGACATTATTTTGCTGATTCACCAATGTCTACATTGTATTCATCAACATTATCTGATTTATTACCTTCATCATCATCATCATCAGATGAGGAATCAACTGATGGTTCTTCAATTTATGTTGCAGGTACTATCATTTTATCATCGAATTCATCACCAGATCAGATCTCAACCAGCGTCTCATTAAATGACAATCTTGATGGTGATAAAGATATTTTACAAGATTTTCTCACACAATAGGAATCTAATAATGACTTATGTGCCACGCACATCCAATTAATTCGTACGTTTCTTAAAAAATATCAATGAGTTCATCGCAATCACGACTTATTATTATTGCTAATCATACAGGTAATTCATATTGAAATGTTGTTTCTCTTTTGTTATAGTTTTCGCTTTTAATCGCTACTATCTGAACTTTTTTAATGCATCCATTATGAAGTAACTCTTCATCGCCTTCGTTCATCGAAATTCAATCTAATCTTTCTTTTTTGCTGCTTTACTTTCTTTATTTGAACTTCTTTCTTCTTCATATTCTTCATAGGTCCCATAATACTGTTCATTTTACTTGTGCACTAACTAAAACATTTGTGAACATTTACGCTTGTCAAAAACATTATGAAAATAAACTCTATTTGTGAAACAAACTTGTTCTCCGATTGTATCAATTGTTTTCTGAATTTATGAACTCGAAAATTCCACTAAGCAGAGTATTTCCCAAAAAATAAGGAAGTTCTATAAAGTTTAATCAAAGTGTTCAAGGTTAAAGAATTCAATTTTATTGATGAATTTTGCGGATTTTGGAAATTCAGAGTTCCGTTTCGAAACGAGACAATTGTGAAAGTGCAAGTTGGGTAGGCCCGACTTGTGAGAATTTTCAGCAGAAGTGCACATCAGTGGGTGCTACAGCCCAGTTTAGTCGTATAATTTTCATAGATTGATCAAATTTGAATGAATGAGAATGGAAGCTCAGATTAGATGGAATTTGTTTGATCGAAAGGGTTAATCCAGCCTTTCAGAGTAAAAGATGCTATGATGGTAGTTAAATAGTGCTGCAATTCTTACATGTTGGGCGTTCGTGACTGGGACTTTCACCCTTGGAGCTTTGGAATAGGCAATTCTGAACCACACATATTTCGGAAGTCTATCAATATAGTCCGTTTCTGGAACGTTGAAATCCTTTGACTACACTTTATAACATATCTTTATAGTCGAGAAATCGCCCTTGTTCTATAAACACAGAAGTTTTTCGTTAGTTTCACCGTCAAATTAACAAATTTTAAATATTACGTGCCCATAGCGAGCTTGGGCCGAGATATTCCATTTTAAAGTTATTCATAGTTTTTTGTATGTGAAAATAATATTATGAAAACTATTCACATCCAATGTTTTGCATAATCACCAGGTTTTTGAGGGAGTATATTTTTGAAATCTAGTTGAAATTGATCAATTTCATAGAATCTGAATCTTCCTTGGAAAGCTCTCTTTTCATTTGATAAACAAGATGCTTCGCGATGTCTGCTAAATTTGTTTCTTTTTTTTTCGATCAAATTCATCTCTCTTAAATGATAGTGGTCATATAGGAGAAAAGAGAATGTTACTTGAAATGCACACTTGATTGTGATTTCGTATCACTAATTACAAAGAAACAACTAACTAAACCATAAAGTCACGCATCAATGCTCTTAATCTTTAGCTATCTCATATACATGTTACTTTTGAAATATAATACATACATCTTTTTCCAGTTTTCTATTAATAAACTTAGAGAAGAAAGTAAATCTAGTGTGATCCTAATGTGATTGATATATTTCAAAAATGTACTCACTCAAAAACCTGATAATTATGTAAAACTTTGGATGTGAATAGTTTTCATAATATAATGTTCCTATAGGAAAAAAAACTATGAATATCTTAAAAGTGGAATATCTCGGTCCAAGCTTGCTATGATCATGTAACATTTAAAATTTGTCAGTTTGACAGTGAGAGTGGTAATTTGATCTGAACATGTTCAATCTTCTTCATGAACGATACAAAAGGTTCCATTGTGAGTAACAACTCAATTATGTTAGTTGGTATCGTAGCGATATTTGCTCCGTGTAATGGAGATACTGATTTTGTGTCTAATATATGTTTCGAATATGAACTAGGTCAGAGAAGTGTTAAAGACTTCGTCATTCAATGATCTGTTGGGAAAAAAGTTGCCTGAGTCTTTGTGATTCTACTAGGCAAGTGTAGAAGAAAATGTCCATAACAATCTGTTCTTAGTCTTGAGAACGTATGTGATAGTGAAAAATGGGTAAAAATAGATTGGTTTGCCGGTAGGATCAATGTCGCTTTAGAAACTGACTGCATTTGTGTTGTTTTATAATTGAATTACGTTCTAGATTTTAGGATTTTGTTTGTTGTTTTAACTATTCATGTTGAAAAGATGTTTCAATATATTACTATTTGAGAGGTTGTTGTGAATGTAGGTGCAATAGTAATAAAGGATATTATTAGTCAATGGATATCCACCGAAGTTTAACAACATCACATGAAAATTTCTTTGTTAAATATGATGCTATGAGTGTATGGAGTGATTTAAGTAGTGAAACCTAGCAACAACTACATAATATATTACTTTACAGACCAACTAGAAGAGAAAACAAAACAAAAATCAAAAGTTATGGCCAATTATTTTGAAAAAAGGAAAACATATGAACATAAAGATCGAATTTATCTTTATTATACATTCGAAAACGGACCGGTATTAAATTTCAAAAAAGAATATCGTGAAATATGGCCAAAATTCTATGTTGATTCAAGATCACGTTTCAAAAATATGCGATTAATTCTTTGTAAAATATTAAATCGTACTTTACAAAGTTTGTTGATACGCAAAAAACCTTCATGAGACATGTTGACAAAGATCCAACCAACCACAGAAGCAGCTCGAAGAACAATAATGGCACGACGTAATCATTGAAACATGTTTCGTTTATTCATCGAAATTGTGAAGAGTGTTTCTTTCTTGTTTGTTCTCTTCTTTCTCATTTCTTTTATCAATACAGGATATTCGTGTATTATCATTAGATCTAGTTATTAGTTTAATATTGTTTTTTTTTTCATGTTTATTTTTCTATTAACTGTGTGAAATGTTTCAAATACTATAGTTTATTGCATTTTCACTATTCAACCTATGATATTTGACTATTAAACATATTGACTCGTATCTTCTTGTAGTTGATATTCATTTTTTTATTGTATCTTTCCTTTTTTTTTTAATAAATATTCATCTTGAAGCTACAAGTATTTCATTCCATCATTATTCTAGATTTAAACTAACCAATATAATGTTCACACAGAATAATCTTAAGGAGGCATTAGCAATATTTAAACAATCGATGTGAGTAACTGTTTATGATAACATATGGAAATAAATATCGAAATTGTTTTTTGCTTGTCTCACACTTTTTTGAAGAACGAACACAAACCATAGCCAAAGTGGTAGTAATCCAACAGAACTGCCCATTCAAAACAATGAAAACAAATTCAATTTTGATCAATTATTAACAAGTGAAATTGTGATAACAAATCAACCAATAATAGAACTTAGCAGCACAAATATAATTCTAAGTTCAGTTCGTTTGACTTGTAACTTTCAACACAAGAACAGCATAATAAGGAGACACGAAGGTCGACGAAGACGTCGCCAAAGACGACATCAACAACCCATTGAACAAAGAGAAGCATTCAGATGCCAACAACAAGAACAACTACATCAACACATGTACCAATGACAGCAACAACAGGAGCGCTTACAACAACAACAGCGCCTGCAACAAAATCAACGACGAAGAAGAGACTAGCAACAACTACAACATTGGTCACAACCAAGACACTGAAGACATCAACCATCCCCATTAACTGTATGGTCAATAAATTCTAAATAATTCAGCAATAAATCCTACAGTCGTTGGATAACAAATGAACTATGCGGCGAAGATAACAAACACATCTAGAAGTCTACGATTTCGAGGAGCTAGATCTCAAGGATCGATGGAAACAAGAATAATTAAACGGACTCGAAGGCTTTATTGTACTTAAACATATTGCTAAACTTCAGGATGAATTTCAACAATTAAAACAGATTCAAGATGCACATGATCTCCAACAAGAAGAAGAACAACACCAAAATATTGTACAACTAGTTCAACAACAGTTCTGGGAACATCTCGAATTATCAAATCAGTAATTGGATGAGCCATATCACTAAATCTATACTATCACCCAACCATATTCTCATGTTTTCTCTGTACAAAAGAGGAAAATTCATATGAACACTTCTTTTTTCTTTCCAATGCAAGAAAAAAACCAACCATATATTTCAGATGATGTCCATATTTTCAAACACGCAACCTGTAATCACCACTATACAAATACAATGCATGAATAATATATAAAGCAGTGAACTGCACAGATCAAAGAAACCATGATCAGCACGAAACCAATGCTGATCAATCACCAAACATGAAAATGGTAGTCAACAACGGATAAACATTGAGACCTAATCTTACTTACAGAAATCAATTCGTAACTTTCAAATCTTACAAAATAATCAGCAATTGATATGATTGCATATAAGCGTAATCGAAACTCGTCTTGCTAACTTTTGATTGATTTGAATAATCATTCTACTAACACCTCCACTACCCAAGCCTAAACTATCACCAAGACCACCTTCAAGAAGAAATTCTGCTTCACCCCCACAGTCACTACTAAACCCTCCAAGCAACTGCAATCCATCGGTCTCAGATTGTGCACATCCTACTGTAACATCTCCCCGTGATAATGAAAATTGTTCGGATTCAACTCTGACTCCTACTCCTGATCCGCTCAATTGTGAAAATTACGATTGTCCCGAGTCAACTTCCAATTCCAACTGCCAGGACAATAACTACCTCGAGTCAACGCCTGATCCAACAACTGAGCCTGAACCAGAAACAACCCCTGACACAGCGCCTGAGCCCGAGACTGAATCTGAGACAGCTCCTGAGACAGCTGGGGACTATGGCAATGCTTGAGAGTCTGCGCAGTGGCGACATTACTCGGTTAATTACAAGCGATGACTAAGTGAGGCACTGCACCGATGGCAGCTCAAACGACATCAAGGCAATGCAATTTCATGAAAAAAACGAGACACATATAACCTTGAAAGATTCTTTGCGTTATAATTTCTCATTGTTTGATATTCATGACACTTGATGCAGTTTGTCATAAATGGCAATTGCCCTGCTTACTACTTGCTTCACAGTGGATCGACAAATAGTGAAGAATCGCCATGAAAGTATCATGCGGATCGCTTAGATTTATGTGCTGCAAAAGATATTTATTTTGTAAAATAGTAACAGTGAAAGAAGAATTTAGAACCATTATTTTAGAACTGAAAATTAAAAAATGATTTTCATAAGTTCTTGAATTCCCAGCATGCAATAGTCAGTCATGTGTTCCTTGAGGCAACGTTATTTAATGATTAGATCGTTCAGTTTTGTGAGACTCTCGATTCTTGCAGTTTTAATTTAAATAGTATATCGACCTTATACATGTAAAATGGGGATAGTGTTTGCATTGAATGAGAGTTCACGTAGAGTATAAACAGCTTACCCTGTTTTGTTACACGTAATATTAGAACAATGAATATATTGAATAACGTTTTATTTCAGTTAATGAAAATTTAACGTAATAATGAACAATAATAATAATAATAATAATAAAGGAAACAAAATGTTTCTGATCAAGAGGATAGAAAATCAATAACTGGAAAAAATCAAATACGTAATAATGGGAAATCAATCACTAGTTGGTTATAGCCGACAGTTACGTAATACATGAAAAGGTCAAAGAAACAATAACATATAAAGAAAACGTTTAGCGTCAACTAGTGACACCTGTCAATGCTAACAAGTTTCGATCTCAAAGAAAAAAAAATTGAACTCGATATCATCAAGTAGCATCATGAATGCGAGAAAGTTATCCATGTTTAAATTCTTCGATCCATACATTCAATAGGGAATAGAGTAGGAGTTTAGATGCTGACAAATAGAAGACTGTAATCCACACTTACACGTAGAACCACACCAACACCCACACCCATTATGTATTATTATTAGATTGCAGTAAATATATTACGTTTATGGTATTCAAAGTTATCCTATAGAATTGTTTTTGCATGCAGAAGTTGATTTAGTTGTGAATGACATTGATATTGACTAGTATATTAACATAAGATATCTATAATTTATTAAGATTTTAATGATACAGTATCATGATCTAATTCTTTGCCGATCATTTGACGTATTTAACAGTGTGATTTATTCTTTTCATATGGTTGTCTGACTTTGTTAAAAATGGAACATGCAACGTAAACATTCTGACGTAAACTACGTAGAATACTTGATAAGAAGCATATGATAATCGATTCGTACGCTTTAACCTATTTCTTCTCCTTTTCCTTTGATTGTTGTCTTCTTCGCATCTTGTGCTTTCATTGTCAAGAAGAGCACTGATAAGTATGTGCATTTTAATAAATAAAAGGGAATGTGTTGGCGAAATAACCTTTACATTTGTTTTTTATTCTTTGACTAAGCACATTCATTTTGATTACAGATATTTCAGCAAGAAATAGTTAACTGAAAAACCAGGGTTGAGAACAGAAGATTGGTTTCTACTACAGACATATAGATCGATCTATTTTTCATCTGATTTACCCGTTCTTCAGATTTTTATGTGAATCAGATTATTGAATGTCATGAATGGCGTCAATCAATAACATCAAAGCAAAAAAAATCCTGAATATTGCTGTCATAGGCGCCGGCATCGGCGGTCTTGCTGTTGCCACGGTAAGTCTCTTAACTTCACTATCACCGATGAAATTAGACTCTATTGATTATAATGACTTTGCCAACTTCGGAATAGGCCTGTGCCCGAACTGGTATGAAAGTTGTTGTATACGAAGCCGCTGACCAGCTTACAGAAGTTTGTTTTTGATTATTGTCGGAGTTCTCGTTAGCAGAGCTTCAATGTTTTCTTATTTTATTGCAATAGGTCGGTGCAGGTATACAAATCGGTCCTAATATGTCTCGAATTTTGCATCGGTGGAAAATGCTTGATTTATTGCGACTTCAAGCAGTACCTTTGGAAGCCCTTTCTTTGCGGCGATACGCTGATGATAATGAGCTCGCCCGAGTCTCTATGATAAATATCAAGCAGACATACGGAGTTCCCATCTTAGTTGCACATCGTGCTGATCTCCAAAGAGTATTGAAAGATGGAGCTGAAGACTTTGGTGCCCGAATTCAAACGAGATCGTACGTCGAAAATATTGATTTCGAGAATGCTCGAATCATGATCAAAGGTTGCTCGAAATGGTTGCAAAGTGACGTGGTGATAGCAGCAGATGGTATTAAGTCAACTATTCGGAAAAAAATGTTGGCACTCAATGGTCAGGTGGACCAAGTTAGAGAGACAGGTGATGCTGCATGGAGAGCGATTATTTCTGCTGAAAAGATACATGCTACCAAAGACGCTAGTTTGATTGAGGCGTTGAATAATCCTGTTGTACTTCGCTGGATGGGACCTAACGGACACATCATGAGTTATCCTATTAGAAATCATCATTTTCTTAACTTGGTTCTACTTCATCCTGACAAAATAGGTACTAAAGAATCATGGACCACGAAGGGCAATAAAAAAGAAATCGTTGAATTTTATAAAAACTGGAACATTCGTGTCAAAAAATTACTCGACTTAATACTAGAGAGAGAAATTTTGGAATGGAAATTATGTGATCACATATCATTACCTACGTGGACCAAAAGTAAAGTAGCATTAATGGGAGATGCGGCTCATCCTATGCTTCCTTACGTTGGCCAAGGTGCTGCTCAAGCTGTTGAAGATGGAGCCGTTCTGGGTGCTTGTCTCGCTATGATTAGTAGTACAGAAGAAATTAATCCAGCACTAAAGGTATATGAACTCGTGCGCAAAGAGCGAGCTGAAATAGTTCAGATGTCTGCAATCAAAACTCGCCAAACCTTGCATCTTCACGATGGAGAAAAACAACTAAAGCGAGATGAGGTACTCAGTAACATAGCTAAAGAATGTGCCAGTCCAGATCTATGGTTGGATCGATATTTCCAACAATGGTGTTGGGTGAGTATGAGTATCTCCATATTTTCGGATGTTCTAGTTATGGCTGAATATAGGGCACGGATACGCAAATGCAAACAATTGAAATGTGGGAACACCTTATGAAGTTAGTTACAAGTGGCCAAGACTTTGAATCACCGTTCAGCACAAAACGTCTACCATGGCTACAAAAACTTAAGTGAATACGAACTGCTTAGCAAACAATAATGCTGATGTAAATACCAGTTGTGAATAATAAAATAGAATTTCTAGTGATTTGGTGTGAATGTGGGTGTGGGATGTACAGTCAAAGACAAAAGTTTAAAAGAAAATGTATTTTTTGATTTTTTCTATAATAACAAGCATCTCACTGAAATCCAAATAGTGATTCGGATAGCCAATAAGTGCTCTATCAAATGCATCCTATAACAAAATTTCATAGATGATTTAAGGTAGCAAGGTTGGTCTCAGAAGACTTTGTAATAATTCGTTTCTAACAGTACCAACTTAAACAACACAAAATTCTGAAGAAAATGAAGGATCACCGTCTTTCCTACGACTTTTCTTTCAAAAGTTATAAGCATTACAAAAACTGAAAAAAAGTGAAATCTATCAAGAAACCGCCAAAAAATCGTATTTTTTCGATTTTTGTGATCCTTTTAACTTTTGAAAGGAAAGCCGTAGGGAAGGCGGTGACCCTTGATTTTCTTCAGAATTTTGTGTTGTTTAAGTTGGTACTGTTAGAAACGAATTATTGCAAAGTCTTCTGAGACCTGAAAAATACAGTTTTGGGTTTTCTAGAAACCTTGCTACCTTAAATCATCTATGAAATTTTGTTATAGGATGTATTTGATAGAGCACTTCATTGGCTATCCGAATCACTATTTGGATTTCAGTTAGATGCTTGTTATTATAGAAAAAATCAAAAATACATTATCTTTTAAACTTTTGTCTTTGACTGTATATGGGGAGTATGTTTGTGGCTGCGTATGTGGATGTGAGGTGTCGGTATGTGTGTATGATGTGAAGTGCGGTTTCAGGTTGTAGAGATGCGTCGGACTTTCGTATGGGTATGATATGAGTGTGGGCGATGTATTTGTATGCGAGTATCTGTTTTTGTGGTTGTGTGTGTTGACCATGAATGTAGATTTGCGTGTATAAACCTGAGTATTGGTATGGCTGAGGCTGTACAGGTATGGGAAGATGAAGATATGGATGAAATTCACCGTTTGTGGGTGGACTCGGTTGTAAGATGGATACAAAAGAAGAGAACATTGCCACTAAATTATGTCTAAACCCACGCACGCACGCCAAATAAGAGCGAGCTTTCTTTATGAGACCATATCAAGTCACATAGAATGAATTGTTCGGAATCATTTAGTTTAGATGCTAATGGCAGCATGGTTTTAAATATTCAAACACAAAATGCTAGTTTTGAGTGTGGGTGTGGGTGTGGATCTTCTCTTCAACAGATCCACGTTCACAACCACACCCACACCGACACCTACCCAAGAGTCAAAAGCAGTAAACAAAAGAGCAAAGAAATAGAGAATGGAGGACAAGTTTGTTTTCAATATACTTGAAAATCGTTCATGCTGCCTTAGCATCGAATGCTCCATCATGTGACTTGATACTGAAAAAAATTTCCAGAAACATCTAAATAATTCATAAAATAATCAATGCCATGAATAAATGAGCAACGGTGACAGGGTGTCATTAAAATTAATATCATTCGTTTATCTTTTTAGAGATTAGCCAGGCAGATGTTACTATGGGCAGATAAATCAATTGAAAATAGACCAACCTATCTTTCAAAATAGTACAGTATGAAAAATCTATGGGAGAGTACAGCTTATTCTAATGTTTTGGAACTCATAGGTCTAGAGTAATGTAGAAAACCTCTGAAATCCTCTGAGAAGACAGTGAAGTCCACGAAAACCCAACAGAATTCGAAAAAAAATCCGAGAAAACTCGCCAGAATAAAAATAATCTAAAAAACAATACTTCAAATTGGAGATTATCGAAAAAATCAGGAAAACTTGTAGCAACTGAAAACAAGGTCGAAAAGATGATTTCAATTGTTTCTTCTGTTTCATTTCGAATGTAATTCGAATTTCATAAAGATAAAATAACTTATTTTTTTAATTAAAAGTGTCCTTTTAAAGAAAAGATTTTTCCACTTTTTGTACTAACATTGAATTCAAATGACTACTAAAAATTAAGATGAAGAGAATGTGTATTGGTTATTTTATGTTTATGCTGTTCATTGATTTTCATTTGAATTAATTGAAAAACAGTCAACTGTTATTATGATAATCTAAAAGATAAATCTGTTCATAGTGATTTTGAAATTGATTTCTTTCTACTTGAAATTTCCATTAAAATAGAATTGTTTCACTAAGAAAATTTCATGTGAAAAGAGAACATTTTTATTTTCTAGGAAATTTTGTTCATTAAATAAAATATTTCTTATTCTATTTCGAGTCCATCTTAAAGAATAAAAGATCTTCATGGGAAACAAATATTTGGAATATGATTTAGTGTTTATTCATTTAAATAACGAAGAAAAAAAATGAAAATACTTTTCAAACTCTTTATTAATTAATCTTCTCATGTATATTTAAATGTTTGAATTGTTCAGATGAATGTTCGCGAATGAGAAAAATTTGCAAAAAGCATTGCTTTTTCTCTACGATTTACTATTCTATAGAACCATGGTTGATTTGATAGATATCAGTGTCATGTTTTAGAGAGACAAAATAAGAAACGAGTATCACTGTTATCGTCAAGTGTCCAACAGCAGTGATAGGAAAAGTTGAAATTCATATATGTGCAAGCGGAAAATTCGGTTCGACTTTTCGACACTTCGAATTTAGAAGGGCTTTGTGCGAGTGAGAGGATTAGCGTGAATGCAGGCACGTGCCCAGAGGCTTTTTAAAGGGGGGGGGGGGCGTCGCCATGGAAAGAGCTAGCTTTTTAGCTTGTAAAAAGTAGTCAATCCATATCCTCCAAGTATTTAAATCTTTCCGGGGAGGGGAGAGAAGAATCGATCCCCAACCCTCCTTTTGGGTACATTTCTGATCTTTAGATTTCTTGTTTGATCCGAAGTATATAGTAATATCTTTCTGTTTTTTTTGCTCATTATTCTTGATGAATATTTGTTCAAAAAAACCTACGTACAAACTATGATATACCAATCACAAAGTAGAAAAAACTAAATGTGACGATATACATCCTACACATACAGGACCTAATTAATACAAACAAAAAGTCGATGCAAACAACCCATAATTCACATTCGTCGATTGACATAAATGTCAGTTCAAAGGCATACTTATGAAAAGCACGCTTTTAAAGTGTTCAAATCAGCAAACATCTGGTAAATTGTCACTAGAAATTTTTTCTCGGGGACCGGTCCCCCCGTTATCCTTTCTCGAACCGTATCCGCGTGGGTGAGGGGGAAAAGTTGAAAATTCGAATCCAATCAATTCTCTAGACTGATGTCTAGCATCGGTAGAACGGTAATTAATTCATTTTCTCTGTGCTTGTATCGATGACATCGGTGTTTGGATCAGTGGCAGAGGTTGTTTTGGTATTGTAGTCCAATTTTCGAGATGAATTCAGCCTTTTCATGGATTTTGTAACCACCTTCTCGGCTCTATTTTTTGCCACTATTCTCATTAGTTCTCTGAGATATGTCGTAATCCTTTCCTCTCTTTCTAATATCACTCTTCTCTTATTTGCCTTTAGTTTTCATCATTTATCGCGCTTTCTCTCAATTTCACTTTCGAGTATCTCATCACCCATTATTTTTTTTTCTTTGAATTTCTTTAATAGAATACAATAGTCTGAAGCAATAGCAGTACTATCTCGTCAACCACCTAAACCTAACTCTTTCGATAAGATTTACGACTATTCGAAACACGATGGAACTACTTGAGTCGCGATCGAGAAATAAAGTTACGTTGATCACAGTCCATGAGAGAATCAAAAAGCTTGTGCCTGCAGCCCCTGATGGAGCTCAAATACGAAACTGAGTTTCATCCTCTAGGTCACAGCAGATTTTTATGATTGCGGAAAAGTTCGAATCGAATGTTTTTTGTCTGTCTAATCTATCAGATTTCTTTTGCATTCTATCATGTAGTAGGAGCTCTTCTGTCTTCCTCAATCGTTACTATGCTGCTGTCGATCAGTCTCTGTCTTCAGTTCATTTTTTTTTGTTGGTTTTCATTTGTTTTAATCTGATGCTCGCAGTCATTCTGAAGTACCTGAGCATTAAAACACATTATCATATTTTTGGGTTCTCCATCGAGTCGGAACAACGACAACTGTAGTTTCTCATCGTCGCTCAATGAGTTTCGCTCAGCATCGTCTAATTTCAGTACTGTTTGCCGTGTCTCAAGAGGCCTACTGAGATACTACTGATCATTTGCGTCGCCGTCTATCACAGTATTCGGTCGTTGAAGATTTTCGTCAATCAGAAGCTCGATCTCCTTGAAAATCTCACAATATTCCTAAAACTATATCTCTCTAACTGTTTATCAAATTCACTGCGACATGTCTGTCACGGTCTATGACATTAGAGAACTTTACCCATTCTGTCTGTCTATGGAACAGGAGGGAGGTGGTATCACTTTTCTCGGTATATATTTCAACACTCTTTAACATTCGTATTTTACAGAACTGTTTCATTTAGTGGTGAAACAGATGTGCACAATTGTTCGCCGTGTATAGTATCTGTTGAAGGTCTCGGTTTTCAATAGATTGCCTTCGATGGATACCCAAATGTTGACTTCTAAAAACCGCATGCATGCTTTTTGTGCCCGTCGTCCTCTTGTAGAAACTGCTGAACAAAAAAGAGAGTCGCATGGCTGTTGGTAAACAGTATAGGAGCCGGCGATTCGTCTATTTTCGTGTCAAAATGACAAACGAATTGTAGCAGATACATCTTTTATTTCGTGCTCAATAGGAAGTGAAATGCCTAGCTGATAAACGTGGAAAAGAAAAAGCAGAGGAGAGGATTTGAGTGTGGAGTGTGAATGAAAAGAGGATAACACGAAACCCACACCGTCAAAACGCTTTAACTTAATGTTTGTACGGATTACTATTTTGAGTTCATACAAATATTTGCTTCTAATTAAGAGTCTTAACTCAAAAAATAATTCTGAACATCTATTTAGAAAGAGCATCAAATTCTGATTCTAGCTAACTACTTCTTATTCTTCAGACCGAAATTTAAGTGTTAGATAACCGAACAAATATTTTGTGCCAAGACCTGCGCGCCATATGTTAAATAAACAAAAAAAATGTCTTTTTTTCAAACGTCTCTGTTTTTAATTGATTGCAAGTCTCTTTATGAGAGTCTAGGCTTTGAAATAATATTATATATTCGAGTCTCAAATCAATAGAGGCTCTAATTAATATAAGTTGTGAAATAATTTAATCAAATAATAATCTAATTTTTGTTTGTTCTTATTAATGTTATTTTCCAGGGTCGTCAAATGTTAGGGATTCCTTCTCTTCCTTTCTATATATTTATTGAGATGTTATATGTGCTGATGTATATGCACGAACTTCATTTCTTAAGGAATGAAAAAAAAAACAACATATCACTAGAGATCAAAAGTAGATCAAAGATAGAGGGTAAGATTAAAAAAGCGACCATGTCAACGTGCGACATCATCATAACCACATTTCATACATATGTTATTAACTCATCGTTGTGTATGCATTCTATGATAACACATTATCTAAGGAAAAAATAGACTAATCAAATTAACATTCCAAAAATTGGTTTAAATTTTATTGATAAATCATTCAATATAATTCGCTACCTGAATTCTAAGCGATCGAAATCTCCAATCCCTTCTCAGAAGAAGTAATCATTAAACACGACAAAACGAGTAAGAAAACGTTGTCATGCGAAACGGAGAGAGCCTTATACGTGCAAAGGAAGACGAAGAAAGGTGAAAGTAAGAAACCATACAATATTATCTGTAATATACATATGCACATCACAACTAATGAAAAAGACGAATCTGCCGTCTCATTTCTTCCTAGACAATCAAGCGCATCTTTATTGGATGCGAACAACGCATTAGACGGAGTTACACTCTCATTTCATGAAATAAGCTACACTGTTGGCGAATCTACAACAGCGAAAGTCAGTTCAAAAGTACAGACGCAATTGCCTTCGTTTTGTCGATCGACACCAAGCAAACAAATTCTGTTCAATGTTTCGGGTGACTTTACGCCAGGGATGAACGCCATTCTAGGTATGATCCGTGTCATACACGCATTTCTCGGTGTTGAAAAATTATATTTTCTATTTCAATGAATAAAATTTGAATCTATCCATCGGAGATTAGGCCAAACAGGATGCGAAAAATCGACTCTGCTTGACATTCTGGCTAATCGAAAAGATCGTCGTAGCTTTTCTGGTCATGTATTTGTTTCCGGAAAATCTCGATGTTCTTCGTTCAAATCTTTGATTGGTTACGTTGTTCAAGATGGTAAATGAAGTCAAAAATCGATTTCTTCTCACTCTATTGACATTCTTTATCCATTTAGACATCATCAGTGGTACATTGACTGTTCGAGAAAATCTCATGTTTTCAGCCAATATTCGCCTATCACAATCAGTGCCGAGAAATGAGCGCATTGATCGAGTCAATCAAGTCATTCAAGATTTACATCTTGAGGAATGTGCTGACACTCGTATTGGAACTGATTTAGTTCGAGGAGTATCAGGTGGAGAAAGAAAACGAACATGTATCGGAATGGAGCTCGTGCTATTGCCAAAGATTCTTTTCTTAGACGAGCCAACTACAGGTTCGATCTGTTTTTTGCATTGTCAAAATGAGCTTCATCTCTTTTTACCAAGGTCTCGATGCATCGACAGCTGGTGATGTGATGAAATGTCTTCGTCATCTCTCACAACAAGGATGTGAGATGTTCTTGTTCTAAGAGCCAGATTGACATTTTCTTTTCCAGGTACCATTATCTTTTCGATTCATCAGCCACGTTATTCGATCTTCAAGTTATTCGACACCGTACTTCTGCTTTCTCGTGGACACCCAATTTATTATGGTCCATCAACGCAACTTCTGCCTTACTTTGCTGCTCAAGGTTTTATCTGCGAAGAGCATGACAATCCAGCCGATTTTGCCCTGGATGTACTCATTGCCTTACATGATGATTCTTTCATGGCACTTTGCAACGCTTATCTGCAATCAAATATATCTTCAAACAACGCTGCTCTGATCATTGATAATCAAGAGGAAAATGATCTTTCCCTATTAAAGACAGCGGCTCGATCACAATTGAAAGAATTTTATTATCTAGCACAGCGGACAGTTCGTAACGCCATACGAAATCCAGAATTGGCAGTTTCACAAATTGTTGTTGCTCTCATGGTGGCAATTCTTATAGGTCTGATCTACAATCAAATGAAGCCAACCATAGATGCAGGCGTTCAAAATCGTCTTGGAGCCATTTTTTTCATTGTTGTAAGTCAAGTATTCAGCACGCAAACTGCCTTAGAGCCATTTCTCAAAGAACGAGTGCTTTTCATTCACGTAAATATCTGTTAGAAGAACCTCACCAAGAAAATGATTCATTTATTCTCTTTTTGCAGGAAAACATCAGCGGATATTATCGTGTATCAACTTTTTTCGTTGCTAAAGTCGTGTGTGATCTTCTTCCAATGCGTGTCATACCGTCGGTATTGTTCTCTCTCATTACTTTTTACATGACCGGTCTTCAGCGATCAGTCAGTCGATTTTTTGTCTTTCTCACAACTGTCTTCATGGCCAATGTATTTGGTGCGGCAATGTGTTTCTTTGTTGCTGCTTCAATACCGATATACGGTAGGTTTCTCATACTTAGTTGAACATGTTTCGTATAGAATGATCTATTACATAGCCGTGACATTGATTGTTGTCGTATTCGGCTTTGTCGTCATGATGATGTTCAGTGGATTTCTTGTCGATTTACCAAGTATCTTTGCTTCTCTTCGATGGATTCAATGGGTGAGTGCTATTCGATATGCATCAAATATACTAACAATCAACGAGTTTCGGAATTTGAAATTATGTTTATCAAATAATACGAGTGTATGTCCATTGACTGGCGAACAAGTGTTGACTCAACGTGAGATCGATCATATTACTGGCTGGGATATGTGGAAAAACTTTCTTGCTTTGTCAATCATGACCGTTGTGTTTCTTGTTATGGCCTATATTCAACTGTTACGCATAAAAAAACAGAAATAATACTACTGATTTAGTCGAAATCGAAAATGAAATGAAATTGATCTTGAAGCATCGATTCATGATAAAATAAAATTTTTCTCTGAAACATCATGCAAAGCAAACTTTCTCTAACAAGTATCGTCGCACTTGAAGAATAAGATGTGAATATTTCATTTCGAGATCCATAGTCTCATTTTTTTTAATTTTTTTGGCTGTCCAGGCAGTTAGAAATTGTTAAAAAGCGCCGAAACCACAAAAAAGTATCAGTATCATATATCGATAACGTGAAACGAGTCGGTTCGAGTCACTAAACGACCCTTTTTGTGTTATTTCCACCGTTTTTACTTACTTGTTTAATCGATTTCAAAACATAAGTTCTTTTTTCTGAAAAACCATATTTCGTTTTGTACAAAGCAAAAACTTTGAATTCTTTATTATTTCTTCCCACAAGTTGACTGCTGAACAGCAAGCGGGTGTGGGTGTTGGTTATCTTTCAGTAACACACACATACACACCCTTTTTTTTGAGTAGAAAGTAGTAGACCTCATTGGAATGTTGAGAAGAACGAATAACAGCATTCCTTCACCACTGTTAGCATACGATAAAAATCGCGCATTAAAACAGTTGCATTTGAGAAAATAATTTTGATCAAACAAAAGATTCTATTTACGGTGCATCATATAAATCATACATATTTTTGCTAAGAGCTATGATGTACTCTGCAGCTGTGGGTGTGGGTGTGGGTGTGGGTGTGGGTGTGGGTGTGGGTGTGGGTGTGGGTGTGGGTGTGGGTGTGGGTGTGGGTGTGGGTGTGGGGGTGGGTGTGGGTGTGG
>CAJNSZ010001133.1:0-34818 GCA_905329745.1 Rotaria sp. Silwood2 | reverse complement strand
CCCATGTTGGTGTTACGTTTTAGTCGATTCTAA
Organism: Rotaria sp. Silwood2; assembly: GCA_905329745.1. NCBI lineage: Eukaryota > Metazoa > Rotifera > Eurotatoria > Philodinida > Philodinidae > Rotaria > Rotaria sp. Silwood2. The sequence continues at coordinate 34,785 of CAJNSZ010001133.1, read as the reverse complement.
AGTCTCGGAAATGCTCTTCTAAAGAGCCTGTATATCGGAGTGCTCGGTTTTTCTTATAGTTGTGAAATATTGCCTGGATATCTGATTTTGTGAGTTAAGGTGGATCTATAATCTGCTACAGCATTTTCCCTTAGTCAATGGCTGGAAGGAATGACCGTTTTGTTAGGTCGTTTTTGGGACAGATGTTTTATCAGTTAAACAGTTGTTGACAATTAATGGATACGATATCCGGTAAAATCTACCATGTACGGCACATTACAATGATTTATGGTATGCTTGTTTACCGTGCCTGTGTTGCTACCATGCTTGTCAGCGATCATTGTTTTCAACCGTTGCAATGCGGCGTAACCTGTCATTAACTATTGGCAAAGGGAAGTGGCGTAAGGCGCTCACGAATACGTCGTCTTACGCTGGCTCACAAGGAGCGTATACGGATGCCATTTCATTACATTAGCCGTTTACGACCAACTTCAATGAGTGTCATGTACACTGGCTGTAACATTCTGTGCGGCATCGTTCACAGTTGTTGTAAAGATCTGGCAGGAACGGTCACTCTTATCCGCCATAATAAATTGGCGTACGCCCGTGTGTAGTCGAGCGTGATTGACCTAGGTACTAGTCATCTACTCAATGTTGGCCCTCAGTTATACAGATGACTTACCTATTGATGATTCTCATACATATTAATACTATACTTCATGGCGATCCTCCTTAATATAGATGATCTAATTGATGATTCTCCTTATAGATACCTATCAAATACTCAATGTTAATCCTTAATTTTATAAATGATAGAATACAAGTGAAAATATCGCGTGAAGGAATAAATGCGTATGTTTTGGAAATTTCTAGTGTATAAAGTATTGGTTGGGTGAAGGTTAAGGTTGAGAATGTGAGTGGATGATTAGTGCGGGTAAAGCGAAGAATGAAAACCACATTCACACATGCACCCTCACGCTCATCCATATCAACTCACACCGACACCCATAACGAGATTCAAAATGTGCTTTTCTTATTTCGATCTGCACTAAGCATTTCAATTGTTCTTCCAAGACTCAGCTAAACAGTATATTAAATTTGATAAATAAGCTTGACATTATCTTTTTAATCTCCTTATTTGGTATCCTCTGATCTTTTTCTCTGGTCTATGCATTATGTATTTGTATAGGCAGCTCTTCAATATTTTCTCCTTATGCCTTCAATTTTCGCTAATACGTTTTGCTGCATTTTATTGTACCCCTGTATCGATGAGTGTTCTCTAGTAAACTACTACAGCGAACAGTCGAAAGTTCCCAGCCAAACGAATAAATAAGAAATTTTTGATACCATGCATTATGGCATATGTTTTCAAACGAAGCAGGGCGACCCTGTCAGAGCTTACTAGAATTTGTACAGTCTCCACTTGAGAACTGTTAAAATTTACACTACTTTGTGAAACTAGCATTGATGTTGTGCAATGAAAGGAAGCGTTTAGCTAACTAAAGAAACCATAAGTGACTATCTAAAATATCAAAATGTTCCGCATTTTTTATGGGAAGCTTCCGATAATTTTATAAACCTTATATAATGGTTTCGTACTCATTTTACGAAACCGCCTTGTTAGCTCTGTAATAGGGATGATCTTACTGAGCTTAACTCCTCTATATATATAAGATATAGCTCACATNCAAGATCGTGGATATTTGTGTGAAGAAACGTCAATTAGATCGTGCATGGTGTGGTTAATGTATATGTAGTTAGGTGAGATGGGAAATTGTGTTTATTAATGAGTTTTTCGTATGTTTAGGTTGATCATGGCTGCTTATTTAGAAGTAAACTTACATTTAAGTATCGATTGAAAGTCAATCCGCGCCAAAGACAAAATCGAGCATTAACCAAATAAACTTGCCGCTAAATCAGAACTTGGAATCAATCTATAACTAAAACACAAAACTTTCAAATACACAAATAAAACTTACTTCTAAATAAGCAGCCATGATCAACCTAAACATACGAAAAACTCATTAATAAACACAATTTCCCATCTCACCTAACTACATATACATTAACCACACCATGCACGATCTAATTGACGTTTCTTCACACAAATATCCACGATCTTGTCAAAACTTATCGCTAGAATTATTGATACCCTAATGGTTGGTGGTCCTTATCGATAATGATCATCTCCTCAACACTGATCCTCGGTAATATATGGTGCTCCTAGTGCTGATTCCTATAGATTTTGCTCATCTACACAATCGTGATCCTCAATAATATAGATAATTTCTCTAGTGGCGGTCCTCATACATGCTCAGATCGACCTTTGCGGCGGCCAAAAACAGCAATATCTAAGCCGTATTATCATGGACTGTACTTCGCTGTACAGTATATAGCCGTATACGCCACCTTAGTACACTAGCTGACCAGGTACCAATCTGTTCTTCGAAGGGCTTCTCTTCCACTTTGTATGAACAAGTACTCTTCATGTTCCGGTCGATCCTAGGGTTATCGGGGGTGCTCTATCGCATGGTGGGTATATGTTTGGGTTCCCTCGTTGCTCTCCATGGAGAAACAGAATATTGAACCTTCACTGATCAACTAAATGGACCAATCAGATTTGAGTGGGACTTTGCTTTCTTATTTTAAGCACAACTACTCGTCTCGTTCTGGCCGATTCTAGAGTTAGTGGGAATGTTCTATTGAATGACAGGTATATATGTGGGCCTCCAGCTTTGAGTTGACCAAGAAACAGAATTTGATGATTTGATCGGTCAAATGAAGTTGAGCGATGAAATTGTGGGAGTCGTCTTCTTTCTCATTTCGAGACCATATTGGTGTTACGTTTTAGTCGTTTCTGAAGTTTTCTGGATGCTCTTCTAGAGGACCTACACATCGAAGTGCTCGGGTTTTCTTATAGCTGTGAAGTGCTATCTGGGCATCTGATTTGTGAGTTGAGATTGATCAATAATCTAGTACATCATTCTAACTTAGTTAATGGTCGAAAAGAATAACTGTTTCGTTAGGCTGTTTTGGGATCGGTGTATTATCAGTTAAACGTTTGTTGACAATTGGTGGCTACGCTATTCGGTAACATCTGGCGTGTAGAGTACATTACAATGGTTTGTGGTATGCTTTTTTACAGTGCCTGTGTTGCTACCCTGCTCGTCAACGACCATTGTTCATAGTCATTGTTTCCGATTGTTGTAATGCGATGTAACCTGTCATTAACTATTGGCAGAAGGAAATGCCGTAAACTGCTCATAAATACGTCGTCTTACGTTGGCTCACAAGGGGCATATACGAATGCGGTTTCATTACATTAGCCGTTTACGATCTACTTCAATGAGTGTCATGTACACTGGCTGTAGAATTCTGTGCGGCATCGTTTACAGTTGTTGTAAAGATCTGGCAGGAACGGTCACTCTTATCCGCCATAATAAGTTGGCGTACGGCCGTATGTAGTCGAGTGTGATTGACCTAGGTATTAGTCATCTACTCAATGTTGGCCTCATTTATACAGATGCCTTGTCTATTGATGATTCTCATACATATGAATACTCTAGTTCATGGTGATCCTCAGTAATATAGATGACCTAATTGATGTGTTATATCTCTTATCTTCGAATGACAACAGAACGGAGAAAAAGAATCCCCCTTGGCATGGAATCGAACCATCCACCTTCTGCTTTCCGGGCAGACGTATTAACCACTTTACTAGAAAGGGTATCTCTTCTCCGTCTTACGATTGTATGGGAACAATACGATCGTAACATGATGATTCTCCTTATAAATATCCATCAAATACTCAATGTTAATTCTTAATTTTATAAATGATAGAATACAAGTGAAAATATCGCGTGAAGGAATAAATGCGTATGTTTTGGAAAATTCTGGTGTATAAAGTATTGGTTGAGTGAAGGTAAAATTTGAGAATGTGAGTGGATGATTAGTGCGGATGAAGCGTATGCCTTCAATTTTCGCTAATAAGCTTTGCTGCTTTTTATTGTATCGTTGTGTCGATGAGTGTTCTCTAGTAAACTACAACAGCGAACAATCGAACATTCCCAGCCAGACGAATAAATAAGAAATTTTTGATAGCATGCATGATGGCATATGCTTTCAAACGAAGCAGAGCGACCCTGTCAGAGCTTACTAGAATTTGTACAGTCTCCACTTGAGAACTGTTAAAGCTTACACTATTTTGTGAAACTATCATTGATGCTGTACAATGAAAGGAAGCGTTTAGCTAACTAACGAAACCATAAGTGGCTATCTAGAATATCAAAACGTTCCATATTTTGTATGCGAAGCTTCCAATAATTTTATAAACCTTATATAATGATTTCGTACTCATTTTACGAAACCGTCTTTAGTTCCGTAGGTAAGAAAATGGTCCCGCGGAACTTGTACGGAACCATTGGTGACTTCGTAATCTATATTATGGTTCTGGGTACATTATACGAAACCATTGATAGTTCCGTAGAATATCTAAAGGTTCCCAGTATAGAAGATGGAACCACCCTTAGTTCCGCAAATAGTAAAATGGTTCCGTACAATTTGTTCGGAACTATTGACGGTTTTGCAACCTTTGTTATGGTTCTCTATACATTATACGAAATCAGTTAGAGTTTTGCAGAACATCTGAAGGTTCCGTACATGTGACACGAAGCCATCAATAGTGTCGTGAATAATGCGATGGTTTGGCATATCTTTTACGAAATCATGCATATCTTTGCAAAATGTTGCAAAGGTTCCCGTGATATTTTACGAAACTATTGATAGTTTCGAAATGTATATAATAGTTTCGTATGTCTTATATGAAACCATGAAGCGCTTCGTCATTTACTTGAAGGTTCTGTATATATGTCACGAAACCATTGCCAGTTTCGCAGAGCATCTAAAAGTTTCGTATTAATTCTACGACGTCATTCATAGTTGTACAAGTTCTCTAATAGCTCCGAAAGCGTTTTACAAAACTAGTCATGGTTTCGTAAAAGATATGCCGAACCATTACACCATATGCGAAACTATGAATAGTTTCGTACAATGCATGTCGAACCTTTTGATGTTTTACGAAACTTTCAATAGGTTCGTGTAAAATATATTGAAGCTTTACTTGCTCTACGAAACTGTCAGTGGCTCCGTAAAGTATCAAAAGGTTTATTATGAATTGTACCAAACTATTCATAGTTGGGTAACCGATGTAATGGTTCGGTATATCTTTTACAAAATCATGGCAAGTTTTGTATAACGTTTGCAGAACTATAACAGTAACTACGGATCTATGAATGGTTTCGTAGTAGTTCTATGAAACCTTTAGATACTCTACGAAACTGTCAACGTTTTCGTGCAAAAGATACCAAACCACTGAAAGTTCAGTACACAATGCACGGAATTTCTGCAGAGTTCCGTATTGAACTTCGAAACCTTCTGCGATTNCAAAAGTTTTAGCTTAGAAGAATGTGTCTTTACCAGAGATATTAAAGTTCACAAAAAATACAAAATTTTATCATCCTTTATGAGATACGAGTACTATTGTTGACTCTAGTATCTCTGGCAAAGACACATTCTTCTAAGCTAAAACTTTTGGCACATTTTTCTGATAAATCTACTGTTCCGTACATGATATCTGAAATAGAAATACTCTCATTTAGCTTACTGATATCTATGGTACTATAGATTAAAATTCAACTAAATGTCTAGGATTTTTGAAAGAGGACTTACGAGCACTCGTTCTTTCGAAATTTTTCATACTTCACTCAGATCTATCTGATACACAGGGCTCGAACTCAAAACCAATTTGACAGCCACATGGGGTTCCTCGATAGCATTCGACTAAAATTCTAGTAACATAAGGATAACTTTCGAGAGAAGAGCTACTCAAGGGCATCCTTGTGGGTTCGTCTTATCTTATCACAGTCTACCTTATACACAGAGGCTCAACTCGAAAAGAATTTATCACTTCTAAGCGCTTCCCGTCAGACACCTAACAAAAATTATGACTAAGATCAAATACGAACATAGCCCCTCCTGAAAAAAGCAAGCCACTAAAAGCAATAAACTTACTTCCATATCAGCATTCCGATATCATCCACAAGCAACAAATAATAAGACATTCAAGCAACTACACTAACATAATAATAAAGAGTTCACTCGACCCTAAAACAAAAATCCAAACATTTATTCAACGAAATAAACTTACTGCTAATCGCAAATTCACATCGATCTACAACAGAAATTCGAACATTTATCTAAAGAAGAAAACTTACCGATAAATAAAGACCTACGATCCATCAACGCAGGCGAAAAAAATCCAATACGCACCAAATCAACTCGTCGCTAAATAACAACATAGAATCAACCTATAACAAAAATCAAAAACATCTTGCAAAGAAAAAAACGTACTTCCCACAACGCAGCTGCTACGAACCTCAACAAACGCAGAACCCATTAATAAACATAACAACAGACCGTACCAAATTATACCTCCCGTCAACACAGCCATGCACCATCGAAATCACGCTCATTCTCATAACTACCGATCACATACCTAATAGTGGCCGTTGGAAATATCAATCAAATAACAACTCGTGGTCCTCATCACTATACACCACCTAACTAATACTGCTCCCTATGGCTATCAGAAATCTACTTGATATTGGTCCTCAATATTACAGCTAACTCGCCTCGTGCTGGTCGATATAGAGACTGAACAGTTCCTCCATGGCGGCCATAAATAATATAGATGTCTCGCCTGGTGACGATCGCTACAGATATTGATCACCTACTGAATGGTGCTCCTCAGTATTATATATGACTTTTCCAGTGATAATCGATATAGATACAGATCGTCTACTTAAAGGTGCTCCTCAATATTATATATAACTTGTCTCGTGATAATCGATATAGATCGTCTACCTGATGGTGCTTCTCAATATTATGTATAACTTCTCTAGTGATACTCGGTATAGACATAGATCACCTACTGAATGGTGCTCCTCAATATTATATATGACTTGTGCAGTGATAATCGATATAGATATAGATCGTCTACCTGATGGTGCTTCTCAATATTATGTATAACTTCTCTAGTGATACTCGGTATAGACATAGATCACCTACTGAATGGTGCTCCTCAATATTATATATAACTTGTGCAGTGATAATCGATATAGATATAGATCACCTACTCAATGGTGCTGGGCAATATTATATATAACTTGTTTGGTGATAATCGATATAGATATATATGATGTACTCGATACTGGCCCTCAATAATATCGATAACGAGCCTAGTGACACTCGATATATATCGTCTACTGAATGGGGGCACTCAATAAGATGGATGAGTTGTCTAATGATAAGTGATATAGATATAGATCACGTACTCAATACTGGTCCTTAATAATACAGATGACGTCCCGAGTGATACTCGATATAGATCGTCTACTCAATGGCGGTCCTCAGTTATATAGATGAGTTGTCTAGTGATAAATGATGTATATAAATATATATATATATATATCACCTACTCGATGGTGGTTGTCAATATTTTGTATGAGTCTTCTAGTGGTAATCGATATAGATATGGATCATGTACGCGATAATGGTCCTCAATAATATAGATGTCTTGCCTAGTGATGATCGATATAGTTATGGATCATCTACTGGATGATGGTAGTGAATAATATGAATGACTTTCCTACTTATGGTTTATATAGATATTGATCATCTACGCAATGTTGGTGCTGAATATTGTAGATGGTATGGTACGAATGAGAAATCGCTGTGAAGAAGTGAATGGTAGTTTTATGACAGAGTATAGTATAGAAAGCGTGAATTCGGGTGTGGGTGAGGGTGTGAATGAAAACGAGGTCATCACCCACAACCACACCCACACCCACACCCACGCCCACGCCCACGCCCACGCCCACGCCCACGCCCACGCCCACGCCCACGCCCACGCCCACGCCCACGCCCACGCCCACGCCCACAGTTGCAATGCTTAAAATAATTCATTCGGTATACACAATATCTTTATCAATTTTTTGCAGTTTTTCAGCGTTTGTTTAATTTTGTTTACAACTGTAAACACATAGAACAACTGATAAACAGAGACCAAAATATCCTGGTCTCACTTTTTTGAGTGCACAATATTGCCAATTTATCTCTCGAGATTCAGCTAATCAGTATCTGGATTTGATAAATAAAGTTGACATTATCTGCATAATCAATTGATTCCACCATCTAGTAACCTTTTTGTGAATTATGCATTATATATTTTTTTAGGCACTTCCTCAGTATTTTCCTAATTAGGCCCCCAATATTCGCTGCTTAGCTTTAATGCGTTTTGTTGTACCGTTGTGTCAAGGAATGTTCTGTAGTAAAGTATTATAGCAAACAGTGGAACATTCGTAGCCAAACGAATAAATAAGAAATTTTCGATAGAATACATTATGGCATTTACTTTTAAACGAAGCAGATCGACCCAACCATAGCTCACTAGCATTTGGACAGTCTTTACACGAGAACTGATAAAGCCTAAGCAATTTTCCGAAACTATCATTGACGTTGTGAAATGAAAGGGAGCATTTAGCTAACTAACAAAGTCATGAGTGGCTATCCAGGACATCAAAACATTCCGTATTTGTTATTCAAAGCTTCCGATGATTTTGTAAGTGTGATACAATGGTTTCGTGTACATTGTACGAAACCAATAATCGTTGTGTATATACAGTACGAAACCGCCGTTAGTTCAGTAAGTGCTAAAATAGTTCTGTATACATTATACAAAACCATTGATAGTTCCGTAGAATATCTAAAAGTTTCGAGTATAGAACACGAAACCATCCTTAGTTCGGCATTTAGTGAAATGGCTTCGTAGAAATTTTACGGAACTATTGATGGATTCGCAATCTTTATTGTGGTTCTGGACACATTCTACGAAACCATTGATATAGTTTCGTAGAACATCTAGAGGTTTTTTGTATAAAATCCGAAACTATCCTACGTTCGGCAAGTAGTAAAATGGTTCCGTAGAAATTGTACGGAACTGTTAATGTATTCGCAATCTTTATTGTGGTTCCGGACACATTCTACGAAACCATTGATAGTTTCGTAGAACATCCAGTGGTTCCGTATATAGAATCCGGAACCATTCTTAGTTCAGCATGCAGTAAAATGGTTCGTACAATTTGTACGGAACTACTGATGGTTCCGCAACAATTATTATGGTTCTGTATACAAATATACAAAACCATTAATGGCTTCGGAAAGCATCTAAAGGTTCGGAATACGTGACACGAAACCATCGATAGTTTAGTGAATGATGCAATGATTCGGTATATCCTTTACGAAGCCATACATAGTTTCGTAAATGTTGCAAAGGTTTCGGAGACATTTTTCAAAACCATTGATACTTTCGAAATGCATACAATAGTTTCGTATATTTTATACGAAACCATTAAGAGCTTCGTCATTTATCTGAAGGTTCTGTATATATGTCACAAAACCATTAGCAGTTTCGCAGAGCATCTCAAGGTTTCGTATTAGTTCTACAAAGCCATTCATAGTTGCATAAGTGCTCTAATAATTACGGAAAGGTTGTACGAAACAAGCCATGGTTTCGTAAAGGATATACCGAACCATTACATCATTTACGAAACTATGAACAGTTTCGTATAGTGCATGCCGAACCTTTTGATGTTTTACGAAACTTTCGATAGATCCGTATACGATATACGGAACCTTTGTCTATTCCACGAAACTATCAGAGGTTTTGTAAAACATCCAAAGGTTTAGTATTAATTGTACGAAACTATTCATAGCTTCGTAAACGATGTAAGGGTTCGGTATATCTTTTACGAAACCACGGCTGGTTTCGTGCAACATCTTCGAAACGATAAGAGCATTTATGAAACTATGAAAGGTTTCGTAGAACTACTACGGAACCTTTATATGCTCTACAAAACTGTCAACGGTTTCGTACGAAACATACGAAACCTCCGGAAGTTCAGTACACAGTGCACGAAACTCTAGGAGGGTTTCGTCGTGAAACTTCGAAACCTTCTTCGGTTTTCGGAACTTAAAAAGGTTCAGTATGAAGCCTACGAAACCTTTTTCATCCCACAGAACTTAAAATGGTTTCGAAAACCATTGCGAAACCTTCAAAGTTTGGTAGAACACCTATTTTTTTTACAGTGTAGGCTTCAATTTTCTCTCTTATTTATGAATTAATGAATTCGACAATGCTCACATATTCTTATACCCGATGTGCTCGTAGTTTTCATTTTATCTCAAGCTCTGTTTGAGCTAATAAGTTGAATATTGATGGAAATTCAAGACCAAACATTATTAACAGGAAGCCTGTAGACTTTCATGATAGCTTGCAGCTCTCGATACAGTCACATAGGTCGCTGTTAGATATGTCTATCATTCGAAGAAAGATGTAAAGAAGCATCAATTAATGAACAGGAGGGTTAAAAGTAAATTTCCAATTCCATTAATAACGAACTAATGTAAAGAAAATTACTCAATATTAATATAAATTGATGTTGTGTAACTGTAATAGAGTTCTAATTCTAGCTAGAGTCCTTATCAAGAGCAGACTACATTAGTATAGTATAAACGTTCTTCTTTGAGTTTCGTTGATATTTCTAAGACTCAAATTTCACTCAATTAACTTCTTATTAAATGTGTGAACTAGCTATGATAATTTTTATGACACACGCTTCAAATAGCTCATAAGATCACCGTAATCCATGAACTAAACATTGCTACAAAGTGAGTAGCTATATAAATTATTGATGACAAATTAAAATTCAAAACCCCCATTCCTTGCACAAAAGCGAGCAGTAAGCTTAAATAAATAATCGACACTCATTTCAATAGCTACAGAGAATATTAAATTAATTAGTATTGAAGATCTTTAAAGAGTGTTGCAGATTCAATAGATATAGAAGCTTTAAATAGCTATGCAAGAATTAAATAGCTACAAATCGGTCCAAAGTTTTCGCATAAGCATAAATTGTATCTCTTTTGAGAATGAGGCTTATTCAGTGCCCTTGTTGATAACTGAAAAGTATATAATGTATAGGTTTTCCATTTTTCAGCACCAAAAGTAGTGTTCATCAATAGGAAGATAGCCAAACTGAAAAGTTATATTCTGTATTCTTTTCAGTTTTCAACGAAGGCAGATAAGATATTAATGTTCGGAATCAGCGCGAAATTATCGACAAGATAAAATACTTTGAACGTTGTTTTCAGGGGCAGTTCAACATGTTCTCTTGTCAGTTACATTGAAAAAAGAATTCGAAATTTCTAAAAGAACTCTGCTGAAATCACCCACCTCGAGGATTGCGATAATCGAATCTTGTCAGAGTCAACGGAATCCAGCACCAGCTTCTGCCAGAATTGCTTAGCTTCCGACCCAATTCGACGGGATCAATTTGGACTGAAGCGAACTCCGAAAGTTTCTGATGACTGAATCCGGGAGAATGTAATCAGATCGACAGAGAGAGAAAACCATCTGATGAAGACATATTTTATGTAATTGGATCGTGTCAGATTTACCTGTATTGTTCTCTAACAATATATGTTTGTATTCTATATCTATATGCATACTCCTTACGTATACTTTCTTTCTATATCTTAACCCCTACACCCATCCATATATGCATATGATCCCATTCTCATTCCTGAGCCTATATCTCTATGACTATACTCCTATTACGCTGTGTCAATAATCTTTATACTATGAAAGATCCCTCTTATTTGACTTGTCTCTACGCTCTCTTTGGCATGCATGATTCGAAAAACAACAAGCGATGTCACGAAAGAAAGCGCAAAATGAAGAAAGAATATGCACACAAATAAGCAGATACGAATAACTAAAAAAGTGTGCAGGCATGTGGGCCACATGCTTGTAAACGTAGCATTCGAATGTAGTGGGGATACTTGAATTAGGACATTACATGTTTTGTATGAGACATCGTCCAATGAGTGTGCAAAGTATACCGTGTCACTCAAAGATCTGCCTGATTAACAACAAACTCGGTATTTGACAACTCACTATGATCGAAATCTTGATCTGACGATCAACAAGTGAAATGTGAATAAGTCTCATTTCAGTGTTATTGTGTGTAGATAAGAACGAGAAATAAAAGCGTGTTGTCATTGTCTGATGACTTATGAGCGTATATCATCGTACAAATGTCTCAGCACAGTGACACAAAAAAAAGACACATCATAGAATAGTTAAGGATTAAAGAATCTCTATAAGATTATTGTACCACGGAGATAGCATGATCATTTGCAGCTATGGCATAGACCATAATCCAAATATTTATCAGAGAATTCGACTTCCTGGTAACTTCATTCAAATCGTTGTAACTTCACTCTTAGCATAGATGGAACCGATGAGACCGATCGACCGGTCAATTTATCGGTCAGTCAATGAAGTATACCAGTACATTTTTATTTTGCTCCGCATGGTGTTCCCAACNGTATTTCTAATACTAAAAAGAGTTTTCTAAACATCATAAGCAGAGCTAATACGTGGGGCACTACAAAAGTTTTTTCACTAGCCTTTAGGATAAATATTCAGAGGACGATTTTAATTTATTTTTTCAAAGTACTGTCCTTCAGTATCAATGCATTTATGCATTCGAATAAACCAGTCTTCGAAACAGTTTTTAAAGTCTTCTTTCGTGAGACTGTCAATGGCTTGTTGTAAAGCAGTTAACATTTCGTTGCTGCTTGCCGGAGGCGTCTGTGGATGTCTACAGGGTCCCACTTTTGCTAGCAAAATGTGGGAGGCGCCCCTGGGCTGCCGGTAGCCAAACCGTCTCTCTTCTAGGTTAGCCACCTATTACTGGGACATTAAACTCATCTGGCTAACGAACAAGATCAAAATCAGTGTATCAACGCACTTAAAACAACGTTCTTCGGTGGATGGAATGTACGATCATGTTTTCGTCAAGCAAAGAAAGAACTTATCATCAAGCAACTGAAGAAATACCATGTTCAAGTAGCAGCATTAAGTGAAACAGCAATGTATGATTGTGGAACAACAACAACAGTTGATGATTATACCCTCATCTATTCTGGACATTCAAGTAGTGACAAAACTCGTGCAGCTCATGGAGTAGCCGTTTGTCTCAACAAGTAAGCAACTACAGCGTAGAAGAACCTTGGCTCAACTTGGGAAGCTGTCAATGAACGTATTGTCATGGTCCGACTGGCATGCAAACCAATCAACGTTTCCGTCATTGCCGTTTCTGCACCTATCAACCCGAAAAATCAACAAATGGCCAGCACAACATCAGATCCCTTCTATGCCGACCTACAAACAACTTTGGATAAAGTGCCAAAAAGTGATATGGTTCTCATCATCGGTGATTTCAACGCACGAATTGGCGTACAACAGCACACAACCAGTCGAAATGTAGTTGGTCCTCATGTGGTGGATATAATAAATGAAAGTGGCGAACGTCTGTTGGATTTCTGTTCCCTGAACAACGTAGTCATATCCAACGCATTCTTTCAACATAATCCTATTCATCAAAAAAGTTGGACGCACCCTGGCAGCAAGACCTGGCACATGTTGGACTATGCTCTCGTCAACAAACAATTTCGTTCGAGTATCGAAGATGTGCGAGTCCATCGTACAGCAGCTGGGGCAATTGGAACTGATCATCATCTTCTTCGAATCAAACTCAAATTCCATCTAAGAAGTCGAAGAAAAGTGATCAAAGCTCAACTACACTGCATCAATCGAAAGAAACTCAAGAACGAACAATGCAAGCTAACCTTTCAAAGACAATTGAATGGTCGTCCTCAACAGCAACAAACATCCTCTCAAACAATAGACGACAAGTACAACTCTTTCGTCGACTATGTACATCAAGCAAGTGGAGCAGCTTTTCAACAAGATGGAAATGGTGGAAAACAAAAAGAATGGCTAACAGACGAAATTCTCGACCTTGTTGATAAAAAGGCAAAAGCCTTTCTCGACTGGCAAAACTTCCGTGGTACTACCTTCGAATCAAAATACAAAAAGAGCTATCACCTACTTCGAAATCTGGTGAAAAAGAAAATTGAAGCAAGACAAGTAGAATACTGGGATGAACTTAGTATTGAAGTTGAAAACGCCATCAAGCAACACGACCCAGCAACAGCATACTCAATGATTCGCCGTCTAAGAGGAGGAAAAGCCAAAATTGAAAATCTTCCCATATTTGACAAGGATAGAGAAATACGAACCAACTCAAAAGAAAGATTAGATCGATGGAAAGACTATTTCAATGGTCTTCTGAATGTGCCATCTAATGTAGACCCGTTGACAATCCAACAAATTATTCCTGCTACAATAGATCCAAATGAACAACGACGACAAGACAAAGCACCAAGTCTCAAAGAAGTTCAATGTGCAACCAAGCAAATGAAAAACGGCAAAGCGCCTGGAAATGATGGAATTTCAGCAGACATCATTAAAGCTGGAGGTCTTCCTATGGCAAAATGGCTTCATGAGATCTTTGTGGATATATGGGAAAATGAAACAATAGTTGAGGACTGGGCAACAGCAATCCTGATTCGTCTCTACAAAAACAAGGGTGACAAAAAGATTTGTGACAACTATTGGGGAATATCTCTCTTGGTAGTGACAAGCAAAATCTTCTCAAGAACTATCCTCAATTGTGTACAAGCCCTACTTGACAAACAACTATTGAAGGAACAAGCTGGTTTTCGATCCAATCGTTCAACAGTTGATCAAATATTCATTCTAAAAATGATCATGGAAAAATCCCGCAACGTCAACAAGCCACTTTTCATGTTCTTCATCGACATTATGAAAGCCTATGATTCGGTCGATCGTGCTCTTCTTTGGAATATACGTCGCCACTATGGTCTTACAGAAAAAATTGTACGAATGCTCAAACTACTATATCATGACACCAAAGCTCAAGTTCGAATCAATGAAGAACTCTCTGATACTTTCGACGTCAACTCGGGGGTCCAGCAAGGTGGTATTCCTTCTTGCATCCTCTTCAATGTGCTATTCGACTTCATTATTCGTCGTGTCATCGAACAAACTAAAACCCTCGGCATTAGTGGAATTAAATTAGCATATGGAAGCAATGATTTTTTCACCCTGACAGTGATCAATATGAAGATCTGGACATTCTACTTTTGATTTATGCCGACGACCTGGTCGTCATGTGTGACAATAGTACCGACCTTGAACTATTTATACGATGTTTCGAACAAACAACCCACGAATTTGGTTTAACAATGAGTGTGAAAAAGACATGCATTATGTCATTGAAACAACTAGAACATGACCTTACATCTAACAAAGTCAATAGAAATCAAGAAGTCAACAATTTACACATGAACATAACCATTCGAAACGCAACAATCGAAGGTGTCGACGAATTCCGATATCTCGGGTGCTACTTCACCAGAGATCAATCGCTCGACAAAGAACTTGAGACCCGTCTTTTCAAAGAAAGCCTCAACAGCATTCAATATGCTACGTCATGTCGTATGGTGCAGAAAAACTGTCTCTATTCAAGCAAAAGTGAGAATTTTTCGAGCTTGTGTTCTTCCTGTTCTCCTATATGGTAGTGAAGTATGGTCGACAACAATAGCTCAAGAACAACGTCTCAATACCTTCTACTTCAAGTGTCTGAGAACCCTAATTGAAGTGAATCTAGGTGATCGTATGCCAAATGAACAACTACTACAACTCACTGATCAACCACATATAAGTGATCTTCTCGTCAGAAATCGTCTTCGTTGGTTCAGCCACGTGAATTGAATGCATACAGAGGACAACGAACCTTCAATGGTCAAGAAAGTTGTGTTTTCCTATTTCCCTCGAGCGAACAAGCCAAGAAATATGGGAACTCGAAAACGATGGCAAGATAAAATAACAGAAGATCTTGAAAAATTCAATATTCGCAATTGGCGACGTGAAACACTTGACAAAGACAAATGGCGGGGGACAATCAACAGATTCGCTCATTCAAATGATCCCTCTTCAAACATCTCCGAAGTTGTGCAACAATACAAGCAAAAAGCTGACAAGCGAAGAGCTGCATCAAATGTATCTTCTCCCCCCAAGGTCACTGAAGTTCTAACCAAGCAAGGGTTAAAAAACAATGATGGTACACACACATGTCCAAACTCAAAATGTCCAAGAAAAGTTTTCAAAGCTCAAGGTATTACCAGACACGTCAAAGCATGTGCTCCAGAATGGTGTAAGAAACACAAAATTCCAACAAATTAGGCGAGCATGGGTCAAACAGTGCTTTTATTAAGATTCAAACCTTGCACCTATGATGGCGTCCTTGCATGCTTATAGTAAAATAAATGTAGTAATTTTGAAACAAGGTCCTAGAAATGTGCGGATGGTGTCAAACGATAATTTCGCGGATGGATGTACATGCAAGATGAAAAAGCTGAATCTCCTTACCCTGTACTACATGATGAATATCACTCAAAGCAGACCCGAAAGATCTGAAGGTTATATTCGGAAGACAGTACTTGGTTCTAGGATTCTACGATGATCAAACAAGAAATCAACCGAATGAACACATTCACCTCTAGGTGAACACAAACTTTTTTCTTTTTCTTATGTCTTTTTGTATGTTTTTCTGTGTATTTGTGTATTTTTTTATCTTCACCCTATACCAGTGAGGTAAGGGTATAATAAACACAAACACATTTCGTTGTCGTCGTTAAACCGAATACCACGTAATTGATTCTTGAGCTTCGGGAATAAGAAGAAGTCACAAGGACTTAAATCTGGAGAATATGGTGGATTTGGATACTGTTCTACATGATTTTCCAGCAAAAATTCGTTCGTAATCCAAGCTCGATGCGGCCTTGCATTATCGTCATGAAAGATGAGACCTCGTGTTTCTCTTCGTTCAGATACAGCTTTGAAGACTTGTGGTAAGCATGTATTGACATACCAGCTTGCGTTCACTGTTGCACCTGTTTCTAATTGAACAGACTTAATTAGACCGGATTTCATGAAAAAACTAGCCACCATTCTTTTCCCGGCACTTCTGGTTCGATGAATTTTGGTTGGACGTGGATCAGTGGTTGCCATCCAAACTTTTGATTGTTCTTTTAGTTCGGGATCATAATGGTAGAACCAAGATTCATCACCAGTTATAATGTCAAATACACAACGAGACTGACCTTCTTCAAATCTCTTTAGCGAATGATGGCAAAATTGAATTCGCAGTTGTTTTTGGTCGTCGGTTAGTTTATGCGGTACCCACAGAGCACAAACTTTTCTTAGATTTAAATAATCATGAATAATCGAATTAATTGCTGTGAAACTGATACCCAATATGTTTTGTATTTGCTGATACGTAGAATGAGAATCATCTTCAATTATTTTTCGTACAGCATCAATTGTTTGTTCATTAACAGATGTTGAAGGACGACCTGAATGTGGAGCATCTTGAACACTAAAATTATCGCGTTGAAATTCACGAAACCAATTGAAGACTGTGTGATCAGAAGGTGCTTGCTCCCCCCATGCTTGCACCAAACGGGCATGGCTATACTTGTATAATAAGCCAATTTTCCAATCATATAAAACACTAGTGCGAAATTATTCACGTGAGAGTTGAAAACTCATATCGAAAGTGATGCGAGGGTGACATGAAAAAAAAAGTACAACGATGGGTAAGGCGTGGACGGCTGAAATTTTGCACATAGTCCTAAATATGTTTAAGTATTATAGCGGAATAGATGTCCTCAAATTACCATTTCTAGAAGAGCTGTATGAAAAAACTTTTGTAGTGCCCTATGTANCCGAAACGGCAAAATTTTTGTAAAAAATTTTTTCCGCTATAAAGTTTAATTAAAAAAACGAGTTTTTCCGTTTAAGATGTTTATCCAAAAAGCCAACTACCTCTATTTAACACATTGCAAATACGCATTTAAAAAATGCTATTATTCAACATCGTTTGGTTCAGATAATCTTGTTACTTGTACTTTTCATAAACGATTTAAACTGAGCCAGGAGGAACAAGTTTTCAAACTTGATATTATTCACTTTTTTAAATAAAATAACGATTGTCTATCTGTCATTTGACTAAAATAATCATTGAGTGAGTTTGTAAAAAGTGAATCGGCTGAATGCAATAGTGGTGAATTCAAGAGATGGTTACAGGGTAGGGCAGGACAAGGCTCAGATTTTATACTAGCTCTACCCTGTTATTTTATAGGGCAGAGGACACAGCAGAAGAAGATTTTGCTGCTCTGAAAATTCCAAACACTAGCTTTAAAAAAAACAACCATTATGATTTGCTTCAAAGATGTTAAGAGCTTCATAGAAAAGTAACACAAGTGCCGTTATTATATGGTGCCTAAGATTTTTGTATATCTTTGAAAAACGTATATTTCAACGAAAATAATAAAAATGAAATGGAAGAGGAAAAATCACTGTTATGGAAATAATATGTGTAAGTGTTGCTCATCTTCTTGCTATTTGAATGCTTCAAACAACAGAAAAATATGAACCCAATATCTCCTGATGCTGATTTATTTCATGATATTTATTTTTCCGCTTCTGCCGATCGAAGTAACGTTCCGATCCGGTTCACCAGTGCTTCTACTGTTGCAGCTACTTCGTCACATACAGTCAATGAATTGCAATGAGGATGAGTGTGATTACGAATGGAGATGAATGAATGCTATTTCTCTGATCACCTACACACTAGAATTCGGTATTGGTTCTAAAATAAATTTCAGGAACCGTTCAAAGAAGTATGGGTTGTTTCATCATGTTTACCGTTAATACACCATTCGAACATACATCTTGTAGAGAAATGTTTCTTCTTTAATGTCATATATTTAAAAACACACAATAATCCTTCATGTCAAAAGGTTTCTTCATTGAAAAAGTACGTTCCATATTTCTCGAATCGTACTGATTCTAAGTTTGGAACCTTACTTTTTCAATAAAGAAACCTTTTGACATGAAAGATTAAAGAGGAAACATTTCTTGACAAGATGCATGCTCGAACAATATATTAATGTTAAACATGATGAAACGACCCACAATTCTTTGAACGGTTCCCGAAAATTATTTTAGACCCCATGCCGGGCTCTAATTACACACCCACACCCGTGCAAATAGCGCCTGTTATATCATGAATAGACACAAAGAGACAGGGTGAAAGAAGTGGCAAGATACATGATCAACATAGACAAAGGTAGACCTCACTGACACTACGATAAAGATACGGATGACTCTTTCAGAAGTTTAATGAAAAGAAAAGAAACAAAAAAGAAAAGTAGAAGATCTTATCGATGTAATTATATATAAATAAATCAAAGTTCGTTCGGAAAATCGAAAACTTTTTCCTACGCAAGAAAATATTTATCAAAAACTTTTCTCGCATGTTACTGAATTTTGTAAAAGTTTTCCCCGATACTGCTAAATTTTGAAAAATTTCCCCTGATGGCCGTTGGCGCACACAAGTAGATTCTGCACGACTGATTTTGAACAATGTAGCAAGATTTAGCTTTTTTCATATTTTTTTCATAATAACAAGCACATCTAGTTTTTAACTTACTTTTATCTCAGATAAGAAGTAATCAAAAGATCTAAAATTTTTATCACGAAATACTCTAGTTATGGCCTTATGTATGCAATGTTTCAGGTCGACATCCGATATTTTATTTTTTTGATGTTCTTAGGGGAAACTACGGCCATGTCTCTAGTACAGCCTGCCGGGAGTGTCTATGACACTCACAGGAGTCCATCACTGCTTTGCAATGGTGGGAGGCGTCCCTGGGCTGCCGGTAGCCATCTGTCTTGCTTTTGGGTTAGCCACCTGTCTGTAGGACTTTAAATCTTTCTGGCTAATGAAAAGGATCATAATCTGTGCAATGCACGTAAAACTATGTTCCTCGGTGGGTGGAATGTTCGCTCTTGTTTTCGACGAGCGAAGAAGGAATTAGTTATTAGGCAGCTAAAAAAACATCGGATTCAAGTGGCTGCACTGAGTGAAACGGGCATGTATAACTCTGGCATCACAATAGTTGATGATTACACGATGATTTATTCTGGTGTCGCAAGCGACAAAAAAACACGATTGGCTCACGGGGTAGCAGTGTGCCTAAACAAACAAGCCACACGAGTGTGGAAAGACTCAGGGGCAGTGTGGGAAGCGGTAAATGAACGCATTATTATGGTTCGAGTGGGATGCAAACCGATTAATATCTCGATAATAGCGGTCTATGCTCCAACTAATCCATCAAAGGGACAAAAGGCTACTATTGATGAATCTGACACTTTCTACATAAATCTTCAAGAGACAGTAGACAAAGTGCCAAAAGGGGATATGCTGATGATTGTTGGTGACTTTAATGCACGAGTCGGAAAGCAAGATAACCAAGAACCAGGAAATGTTATTGGGCCTCACACGGTGGACAGCACCAACGAAAACGGGAAGCGTCTGATAGACTTTTGTAACATAAATAATCTTATCGTAGCTAATACTTTTTTTCAGCACAAACCTATACATCAAACATCATGGATGCATCCGGGAAAAAAGGTATGGCACATGTTGGATTATACATTAGTCAACAGAAAATTTCGATCGAGCGTCGAGGATGTAAGAGTGCACAGAACGGCGGCAGGTACGATCGGAACGGATCATCATCTTCTGCGGGCCAAAGTTAAGATTCATCTGAGAAGCAGAAGGAAAAATCAACATGAAAAACGAACACGATTGGATAGTAAAAAGCTACGCGACGAAAATCTGGTCGATGCTTTCCAAAAAGACATCAAGAAAATGCGAGAGGAAATGGCAAATGACACTATGACTGTCGACGAAAAATATGCCAACTTCGTGAAATGTGTAAAAGGACTAGGACAGGAACATTTTCAACAAGAACAGAATAACCATCGAAAACAAAAAGAGTGGCTGACTGACGAAATTCTGGATATTGTTAACAAAAAGGCCAAAGCCTTTCTCGATTGGCAAAACAACCGTGGAACACGTCTTGAACAAAAACATCGGGACAAATACCGAATGTTAAGAAAATTGGTTAAAACAAAGGTTGATGCTCGACAAACGGAGTATTGGGATGAAGTAACCGGAGAAATCGAAAAAGCCATTAAACAACATGATCCAGCCACAGCATATGCGATGATCAGGAGGCTCCGTGGAGGAAATAATAAAAACATCGAATACATGCCCATTCAAAACAAGAATGGCGATCTTCTTACGAATTCTGCTGATAGATTGTCTCGGTGGAGGGAATATCTTAGTGAACTACTGAACGTCCATACTAGCGTGGACCCGTCGATTATTCAACAGATTGATGCACCACCGATTTCAAAAAAAGAACAAGAACGACAAGATAAACCACCGTCACTTGTCGAGGTTCAAGAAGCTATCAGGCAAATGAAAAGTAGAAAGGCACCGGGAAACGATGGCATAACAGCGGATCTTCTGAAAGCTGGTGGTCTACCGATAGCCATATGGCTCCACGAAATATTTGTTGATATATGGAAACAAGAAGAAATGGTAGAAGATTGGACATTGGCCATTTTAATTCGGTTATATAAGAACAAAGGGGACAAAAAGATATGTGATAATTATCGAGGGATATCACTTCTGGTAGTAGCGAGCAAAATCCTCTCACGCGTAATACTGAATCGTGTTCAAATCTTACTCGACAACAAATTGTTGGAGCAGCAAGCCGGATTTAGATCGAACAGATCAACAATCGACCAGATATTTACACTCAAACTGGTAATGGAAAAATCACGTGAACATAATAAGCCGCTGTGTATATGTTTCGTTGATATACAAAAAGCATATGACTCGGTGAATCGAGAACTGCTCTGGAAAATTTGTAGAAGCTATGGTCTGACGGATAAGACTGTCCGGATGTTACAACTACTGTATAAGAACTCTAAAGCTCAAGTACGGATCAATGATGAACTATCAGATAGTTTCGATATAGAAACAGGTGTTATGCAGGGTGGAATTCCATCTCCTATTCTCTTTAACATTCTGTTTGATTTTATCATGAGAAAAGTTATCGAAGAAGCGAACGTAGAAGGTATAAAGTTAGGCTACGGAACAAATGATTTCTTTCACACAGCAAAGGACATCTTCGATGAACTAAATATTCTAACATTAATGTATGCAGATGATGTAGTGGTGATGTGTAACAGCGCTAAAGATCTAGAGAAATTTATAAAAACTTTTGAAAAAGTGACTCAAGAGTTTGGTCTGACTATGAGTGTCAAAAAGACGTGCATTATGTCATTGAAACAACTGAAAGAAGATTCGGCACGAAAAATCATCAAAGATGAAGAGGTTGATATACCTGACATTGATATTGTTATACGAAATCAAAAAGTTGATATTGTCGAGTCCTTCGCATATCTTGGATGTTTCGTGTCAAGAGATCAGTCTCCTGAGAAGGAAACAGAAACAAGAATAGCAAAGGCATCAACAGCATTTAATATGCTTCGAAATGCAATTTGGTACCGAAAATCGATCTCAATCGAGGCAAAGTTACGAATCTTTCGTGCGTGTGTCATCCCAGTTCTATTGTACGGAAGTGAAGTGTGGTCGTTAACTGTAGCGCAGGAACGACGTCTGAACACATTTTACATGGCCTGTCTAAGAACAATTATCGGTGTAAATTTAGGAGACAGAATGGCCAACGAAACCATACTGAACTTGACGGGTCAACCATGCCTAGAAAACATCATGCGAAGAAATCGTTTGAGATGGTTTGGCCATGTGAACCGGATGGAAAATGCAGATGATGCTGAACCTAGATCAGTAAAGAAAACAATGTTTTCTTATTTTCCTGACTCTAGGCGGCCACGAAACGGGGGTGTACGTAAACGATGGGAGGATAAAATCATGGATGATATTGGTAAATTTCATATTACAAACTGGAGGAGAGACACACTAAATAAGGATCAATGGCGTGCACTGATTAATAAAGATGTTCATGTGAGACCAATCCATTCGAACATAAAGGCTATTGTTCATGAATACAAAGACCGAGCACAAAAGCGAAGAGCTAATGTAGTAGTCACAGCCAATGGAGCAATGACAGTAAAAACTCGTGTCAAAGTAACAGAAGTACTCGCTAAGAATCAGCACAACGAGTATGCTTGCCCTAAATGTCATAGGACATTTAAACCTCAAGGAATAACAAATCATGTGAGATCATGCGCCAAAGAATGGTGTCAGAAGAATGGAATCAACAACTAGTATACAATGGAACGTCGAGAAAACGGAGACTTAATGTTGGGATTAAAATGATAGATACCATCGAAACCAAGTCTGCCATAGCTTGGAGATAGTATCCTGAGAATATATTCTCAACATTAAGACCTCCGACGAACGAATGGACAACTCACCGAACGAACAACTTCGCATTCTATTGAATGCATTAAAACACAAACACTAACTCTCCTTTTTTTCCTCTCTTTTTTTTTCTTCTTATCTTTTTGTTTTTGTAATTGTCCCTACATTTTCTCCAATAATTGTACATTTTTTATCTTCACTCAATACTGAAAGGTAAGGGTATAATAAACTAAATTAAATCTTGAATTTCGGGCTTTATCACATTCTATGACTAATCTTTTCCAAAATTCACTCAACCAGTGAGATACGAAGTTGAGATGGGTGTGGGCGTGGGTATCAGATGGGAAAAAAACACTCACACCCTACACTTTATAGTAACATGAAACTTATCCTTGTTTGTTCTGTTATGCAATGGTATAAGTGTACAGCTCTGCGAAGATTACATGAAATCGGGTACTCAATGAGAAAATAGACGGTTTATTGCATACGAGACAACAAGCGCTTTTTAAAGTGGCATTCAATACAGTTTTACATTTGAGCAGACAATAGCAGTCTAACAATGGCTGTTCATTACATTGGCATCACTTCTGAAGTAGTTTGCCGACGCTTTCTAATCAATTTATAACATAATCGTACCATTAATGGAACCGCAAATCTCAAGGTGATGGTTACTCCACCATGTAGACCGAGTAAGGTCGTTGCAACATCAAGCAGGTCGTGTCGTTCGATTAATGTGTATGAGCATGAAGTAGGTCGGCATTGTTCAAAGAAACTTTCGAATGATATATTGAATGACCAATGCTCAATGAACATTTGTTGAACGATTGCATCAATCGATACATTCATAACAAAGCGAGAGTTATTATTAAGTACAGACGGTGTATAATTTGCACCAACATAGGAGACCATTTGATCAACACATGATTGTACGTAAAGGCATTCGATTGTGGATCGAAGAAATGATTCTAATGGAAAACAACTCACCACAAATCCAGACAGAAAGAGTTCAGAAGGCTGAGTACACGCTGCTGAAGTGGCACAATTACAATCTCCGTACCATTGTGGTTTCATATAGACAATGGCATTGTTGGTCATATTACGAACGAAAAGATTCCAATTAGTTGAGTATGCTGAGACAAGTTCATTTCCTTGTGCAAGTTCTCGAAACATTTCTAAAGTGTGTATAAAGTTATTCGATACTGTCGATTGAAAATTATCCAGATTCGCTTGAGTCTGTTTGTTAAACAGATCTGAATCAAGCATTTTTCTTGAGACAACCGATTCAGCAAGAAAAAGATCGCGACTATTGATTACAGCTTCCTTAATCAGATTGCACATAGTGAACATAGCTTGAAAATGTATAAAGGTAGTGCTGTTAAAATTATACGGATTCATGGATGATAGATTCTTACTGCGATAACTATTGAAGAGAATATTCAACCAATCGGTGCCAATGAAGTCACTTGAGCATACTTGATGGAAAACGGGCTCGATTTGGATAAATGAAGAACGAGTAATAGCCAGTTTTGTGCATGGACATGTGACAACAGTAGAACCAAGAAGTTTTTGCAAAAGTTGTATAGTATCCAGAGAAGAAATTTTCACCAATATATTATTGCTCTTGTAAGTAGATGATATGTAGACAACAAGAGTGGAAAATATAAGAGTGAGCAGAATTACATATACTCTGGTTGATTGTCGTTGGATTTGAAGATGATAATTTTCCATAGATGACTTATTAGCGTTTTCAAATAAGTTCCAGTTTAGTATACGTTTGTGTATGTCCCGGCTTAATTCTTTGATAGTTGGCAAACGACGTATCGCTAAAATGATTTACAAATAGAATGGTCAGAAAACTCTGCAGAAAGAAATGCTATCATCTCATTCAAGTTGAACGAATCGTTTAAATTAAATGCTACAGATCTGATTTTACAATAAAATGGTTGAGCGTCGCATATGATAATTTTCCAGTTTCTCAATTCAGTATATATTCCTTGTGGATCTATGTTTGGAAAAGTGTGACAGCTTAAAAATAAAGTTACATCTCTCTTCTCTTAAACACAACAACATAAGAATCAGAAATATCAGAATCTCAAGGATGTGAGTCCTACGTTTCGAAAGTGAACAGCATTCCTAGAAAACTAGTTTTTCACAATATTTCGGCTGACTTCACGCTTTCGTCTTAGCTGACATTAACCGTGTGCAATAAATTCTTTCTTAAAATTGACATAACAGGTTATCATAAATTACAAAAAAAACACACGTTGAACTAACTAGATGAAACAACGAATTCCACATCATTCTCGTTATTCTGAACAAAAGATAGAATTAAACCTCGATTGACACGAATTCCGATCAGTTTTCTGAGCTTACCTGCATATAGATTCGCGTTTAACGTTGTTAATATTGTACTAACTTTCATCGAACTGCTCACTATTCGTGATTAAGTCTCGATTTTTTATCATGTAAGAACTTCAGAGGTGGAACAAAACTTTCTCTGCTCGACTCTATCTAAAAGATTTCTTGACATTCCTTTTTTCAGAAGTTAACGGACTCGAAAAATAGCACATTCGCTCTGAAACAAGGGGTTACGTAGAAGGATTCAATGACTAAACTTTCTTCTATTCGTTAGAACCTATCAACCGCTTTCTTTCTACTGGATTTCGGTCATATCAGATTCAAAAAACCTGGATACTTTCTTGTCGCTTGATTTAGGCATTTGTGGATTCAACTTGTTCATATTGAATTCGAAAACATTTTAGGATAAATGTAGTCACTTTCTCGGTCCTTGCGAAAAGGGATATGCGTCCTTTGCAGGAAAATTTATATTAAATACTAGAGCTGCTAACTACAACTTGATCTAGGCCGCAATAATATTCCAAAATATGAATATATATTTTCTGACATTACAAAAGGTTCATGCGAAATCATTATGGTAGCTAATATATCTTGGCGAGCGCCAGGTCATTTGTCCCGAACTTCTCTTCTTCTTATTTACCATTCTTTATAGATTTCTCCTCTTTTATTCATCATTGTAAGGTAAGAAAGCGTTTTTCCATTAACATACTTCCCTTCTTGTTCAACCTATGCATCTAGAGGATTTTATTTTTTTTTAGATCCGAGAGTCATTTTTTCCTTTCATCTACTCGATTGGCTATGTAAAGGTTGCGCTTTCTTCCAGACTAATCCTAGAAACAGGTAACACAGAAGTACATAAAGTAACATCATTTTTGTTTTAAATATTGCGACCTATGCCACAGAAAAATCCGATCGGTACTTCAAAAGCCTACTCACTATTGCGATCAACAGATATTCTTAAACAGCAATGATGCCGGAGAAGGTCAACACATGCAGCCACAATATATGGAGATATGAAACGCAAAATTACGGATAATCCTCCAATAAGGCTAGAAACAAGCGTAATAATTTCAATTGCATTCTTTCGTTTAATAGTTGCATAAAAACAAGATTTTGATTGACATTGAGCAAAATAAGATGAATAGAGAAGAGTTTGTGACCATGACTCAATAAATAACTGCGCTACAAGATCACCGATTGGAACTTGAATCGGAAAACGACTTGGTGGAGATGAATTGAGCCGAGTAAAGTTAGAAAACAAGGTTTGATTTGTAATGTTACCGATAATACTAAGGCATGGTTGGTTGTCATAAAAACATTCAAGAGTCGATGCAAGTAAAGATTCAATAGGAAAACATCTAATATAAAAGTTAGGAATCGCATAAATAGGGTACTTTGGTAGATAAGTATTGATGAGAAAAATACCAGAATTCACTTCACATTCGAAATTATTTGCACACGAACAATCTTGTACTGTCGAGTGTAACATAACTGAGGGAAAACCGTCGACTCCAAACGTAGCGGTAGTGTCCGTGTATAGTTCGAGAGATGCATATAGGACCAAAAGTTCGCATACGAGCCTGTGATTAACTGATTAATAAACGTCAAGTAACGTATTAAATTTAACAAGGTCAATAGTCTATTTGGCAGAGTTTGCTCAAACTGCTGAATTGCCGAATCCATTTCTTTCACGAATAAGTCACGTTCGAGAAGCTGTGATGCAACGAATTGAGTTTTTTCATAATCAGAAAGTGCTTTGGCAACTGTCTTATTGGCCAAATCACATAAAGTCGTAAGTAATTGAAACAGAGGGCCATTAGTACGTAAATCTCGATAATCATAGTTAATGTTGGGATCATCAAACAGAAGATTAAGTCCTTGAATCCATTCAGATGTAACAAGTTCACTGGAACAGACTTGATGATAGTAAGGGTGAAGTTGAAGAAATTCTTCGTATGAAACGGATAATACTTCACACGGACATTGAAGCGAAGACGTATACTCTTGTAACGCTTCTACTGTACTCAACGATGGATTTTCGACTTCAATAATTCTCGTTTCAGCATTCAGTAATGAATAAACTGTGAGAATGAACAGAGAGAGAGCAAGAAGAAGAATGAAAAGACGAGTAGCTCTTTTTTGATTTGCAACATCAGATGCTTCCGTTTGATTTGACGATTTGAATACATTCAGACTTGCCATTGTATGCCACATGCTTCCAATAAATTCTTGAAGTGAATAGAATACACCTGAACAAACTCATAATATTTTAATAAAAGAACAACTTTTGTGTGTACATAATTCTTTCGAGAATACGTAATGTTCAAAACAAAGCATTATGAAGCGAAATATGACTTAGAAAATTAATTTCAGCTGAAGAAAGTGGCAGCATCAAAACACTATGTCAAATGAACAAATTCAAGGAGTCGTAGACTAGTGCATGTGTTGAAATTTTGGTAGGTAGTTCGTTAATAAATGCGAGAAACTGAGATCTGACACAAACCTTAGGATTCAAAATGCGAACCATCTGTATGTTTCAAAAGGAGACCATTATCTCAATTCACGATAAAATATCTATAGAATTGTGTTTTTATCAAAGAAACACAACGATTAATAGTAGAAAGATGATCTACACGAACACGACGAAACTCACATTAGATACTTTTCTCAATTTAGCTTGTCCTGCAGACTCATAGTGTAGCTGTACTATATAACCAACTCGGATTTCAGTACTGATAAAGATCTATCATGTTTAATGTATAGAGATCTGTGAGACTATTCTTGTAAAACCTCAATGACGACTAGGAAACTGTTTTTGTTAGACGACATATGGAGATATTATCATTGAGAAGTTCAAAAAGAAAAGATTGAAATTGAAAGACAACTTTGAAGAAAGTAGTCCCGAGTATCAGATAAGCAACTAGAGACTTCAACACATTTACTGAAGGCTATACTATGTTCATTCGTAGGGTTCAAGTGTTATTGATTTTCTTTAGTAATACAATAGTTGCTTTGCTAAATTTACCAAATTTTCATATTGTCAGGATAAATCATCGACTTCTCGACTATTTACGGTTTTTTCAATTAGTCTCAAATACGGCTGGATTTGAAAAATTACACAAATTAATTTAAAGATTCCTCTTCGACTATAATGGTAGAGACAGGATTCAACTACTCACCTCTATGTACAGTTTGAGCGGATGTCAAAACTGATTGTCGTCCTAGGCATTTTGCAAGAAATTGAACGAGATATGGAATGATAAATCGAAACGCAATCGAAAGACCACCATAGAGTCCAAGAAGAGAAGTGACAATATATACGGCCGAAGCCCGTTGGTTGGTAGTGTATGAACAAGATTGTGGCTGGCACTGAGAAAAGTATGCGGAATAGTTCGGTTTGCTTGTCCATTTTTCCACGAACAAAGTTTGTACTAGAACATCAAGTCTAATACTTCGATTGAACTGACTAATCTCTGATTCATTAAGTGCCTTAAAGTGATTGTATACTACTGACGCGTTCACTAATGTAAGAATTCGGTTGAATATTGTTTCATTATAGAAGCTTTCCAGCGTTGACAACAGAAGAGATTCTGTAGGCCAGCAAGCTGTATACCATCCATCTAGAGAAATCCGAGGCGGTAATTTCTGTTCATTGAAATAGAAATTTTCATCTAATGTTTCAAAATCGTAGAAGCCAGCATGCACAGAACAGGTAGGATAATCCACACAAGTACATTCCGTACCGTTTTCTTGAATGAAGTAATTGATCTGGAATGAAGGCCTTCAATAAAGAAAAGGTATCGGAATTCAATGTTCTTGCTAGTAGGAATTGTCTCTGCATATATCCCAAAGTTTGAAACGACGATTCAACGTTTGAAGAAAGGCCATTTCGAAATTTTGGAGTAAAATGCCAACACATGTAGCTCTTTTCTCTCCTGTTTTTCATCGTAAACTACAAAAAGAGCTCTGCCCAGGAATAGTAGTTCTGAACTGGAAAAATCTTTATTTTCAATTCAGACTTTCGACGAGGTTTGCTTCAAATTCGAGATTTATGTAATGCAAAGAGTATGTAATATCCAAGATCTTATAGAACTACACCATTTTGAAATCAAAATACTCACTGTCGCTGATTATCATTCGACATATTATGTTTTCTGAAGTGTATGCTATCCACTAATGAATGCAGTGAAAAATCTTCCGATGTTTTGGAACATTGTCAAAATACAGTTGTTAACTCACCGTTAGTTTTTGGTGTGCAAAAGCATAAGAATTCTACTGAGCCTGAAAGAGATCGATAGTAATGGTAATAAGCTATATTTGTTGTCGGAAACTTAAAATCGTTCGACAGACAATTCCGAAACGTTTGGAGTTCCAGATTGAATGTTTTTCTTTAGAATGATAGATGAATGCATTTAACTCGATAATTATGATATTAAAAAATCGAACGCATCATCGAAGAATTTCTACACAAGTCGATGAAAAGTGCTGAATACTTTTTGCAGAATTTACTTACAGTGAATATACGAAACCAGAATCTTCGGCGTAAACAATCAACGAATAAGCAGTTTCAATAGCAGGAATAAGTGCATTACTGAATATAAGAGACCGCATAAACGTCAAAGTACGCCCGAAGTCTGAAGTAGTTGACAATTGAAATGATGCAATTTCGGCTTCTAATTGAGTTTGGAAGAGGTTCTCACTTAGCAGTTCACGTGAAATGAGTTCACTTGTGTAAAATGCTTGAATGCTGTCTTGGATCACTGTAAAAGATAATTGACATAGTTCTCGTAAAACTTGAAATTGATTACTAGCAGTGGCACGAAAATCTGCT
Source organism: Rotaria sp. Silwood2 (assembly GCA_905329745.1). Classification (NCBI taxonomy): domain Eukaryota; kingdom Metazoa; phylum Rotifera; class Eurotatoria; order Philodinida; family Philodinidae; genus Rotaria; species Rotaria sp. Silwood2. The sequence goes on along the minus strand of CAJNSZ010001133.1, from coordinate 4,236 downwards.
GCATAGCGTATTATCGTCTTATTATTGTCAAAAAGGAACTTAATCCAATCGGATGATATTAAATCACTCGAGCATACTTGATGGAAAACAGACGAGATTTCGACGAACTCATGATAATTAGTAGAGATTTGAGTACAAGAGCATTTAATATTTTCCTTCTTATTGTACAAGCTGAGGTAGGTGGATAGTGAAGGATTTGAAATTTCAACTTGTTTTGTAGAAATATTCGTTATTTTATAGGTCACAAGAACAAGCATGGCTAAGCAGAACATTGGAATGTATAATCGTGTTGACCAAAGTCGAAGGCGTATTTGGTGTTCATCGATCGTATCCGTTTCAAAAATATTCAACTCAATGAAGAACTTTTGAAGACGACGTACCAAACGTTCCATGACTATAGAATGGGTTATGTCAAGAGTAATGCTGAAAAGTAAGGAGTCAGAAAGAGATGAGTGTTTAATTTGTTTCTGTATTTTCACTCGTGTTTAGTTCTCGCATCGGAACTTTTTACAGTGAAGCATTAAGCTATACATGCAGGAATCCTTTTATAAAGCAAGGATCCATCCCGTGTCATTTAGGTGATATTTATCTGTCTGTTCCAAAAACGATGATGCTTTTCAAAATTTGACGAAGAACATCCTCGTTCCCCTCCAATTTAACTTCGAAATAACAACTTTTCAAACAGTTTCACAATATGTCGATTTCGACTACATCAGAGTCAAGCTCTGCAGTTATCTTCAAACTGATGTATCCTGGCATTAAGGTCTTGAGGATATAGGTATGGATGTGGGGTGTAAATTGAAGAGTAACCATAACCACACTGACACCCATGCCATTGACTGAAAAATGTTGATTGTTGAAGTGTGGGTGTGGGTGTGGGGTGTGGGGTGTGGGTGTGGGTGAGGGTGTAGGTGGGTGTGAAGTGTATGATTGTGGGAGTGAGAGGAGAGATGTACATGGACACCCACACCTCACACCCACATCCACACCGATATCCATACCCACACCCACCCAACCCCACGCCCATCCACACCCATCCACACCCCAGTGTATATCTAACATTCTAGGAGGCAAAGTGATTGATTACACCGTTTTTGGACTTATACTTGAATATTGTTATAACAACACTTTCAGGCAAATTTGTCGCCGTATTATTTATCGTTATACCATTTCCATGGAAGCTGATGCGTAAACGTCCATAAGTAGAATATGTAAAGACTTCTAGTATACAAATGAATTGCTTAAATAAAACAAAAGTATTGGTTTTCCCAAATTTTCTATAATTGGGTCCAAGTAGACCCTAAGATACTGATGAAGTTACAAAGTGAGGACATTGTCGAAGGGTTTGAATTTTGTCTGGAGCGCATATCAAAAATTGATTAACTTCTCTATAAGTTGGTCGCGGCTTCCGGGGACTGGCTTCCATAAAGATTAACTCTCCAATTAATCTATGTGTTGGATGGAAACAAATCAAGAGAACCATCATTCTTCAGAGAACTCCTCTGGCCTAATGGAACAACATAGATGGCTGAAATTTGCATGAGTCATATCCATTTTACTGCTCTGTATATGCTGAAAATTTCAGACTTCTACGTCATTTCAATGAAAAGTTATGCAGCACAAAAGTTAGCAAAAATGAGCTTTGTTCTGTATATTGTGTGCTTCATAAAATCCCAATGGCTTGATGTTTCGCAATAAAGGTTTCATGGCAAATAGAACTCAGCAAGATATGTGGTCACAAAAGATTTAAGTCCAATCTATTGAGCTGTTCGCGAGATATCATTGCATTAGGACCCCATTCTTGACATAGGTCATTTTTAGGGCTTTTAGTAAAATGTCCATAAAAAGTGATGGATCAATTTTTTTCAAAAGAGCCTGCGGTATAGTTCTAAAATACTTCCATCTATAATATATGTTAAACTGAGCAAGATCTGAGGACATTGATTGAGCAGGTATCTGGTACATCGGTCGTGGCTTATATGAAATGGCTCATAAGTAACTTCTGCCTCTCACAATAGCAGTGGCACATGCTTGCTCAATGCTTCAATAACCTTTGATACCGATTTATCTTAAAATCATACGTCAAAATACGGTTTTTAAATTTTTAAAATGATAGTCTACTGCTCCATTCTCATTTATTTTATTTTATAGTTCTTGTTCGTGAAGCGAAATTAATCTCCACAATCAATAATCATTTACTAAAAATTAAGAATAATGCTCTAATAATTATACTATATGCATTTTTCTTAATCTCACTGATCTTGTTACTATATTCATCTTATTGTTGTTTGACCTAGAGAAAAATTTCTACTAAGAATAAATTTCATACTGATTAGATGATGTCTTGTAATTCGACGAATCCTGTCGGATCTACCATTCAGAGTTTATCGGAATACGATAATCGGAATTCATGAGAATTCACCGGATCTAATTAAGGTCCTATCGGATTCCGACAATCGGAATCTGATCGGATCCAACCGTCGGAATTTTTCGGATTGAGAAGGATCCCGGCAGGATCCGATGCCTCACTTTTGTCTTGGACATTTCATACAAGACAATGATTAGAAGATTATGCTTATTCAACATTTATCGATACGTGCTCGGCAAGTTTCTAACGGATGATTCATATAGTTGCTTTTTCATTCGGTAACTAGTGTGATTACATGAGACCCGATGGTATGTAGTCTTGCTCTATAATCATCAGTTCACTTGTTCTAATGGCATTTTTATCGTTTCAAAAAAATCAAAATGTTAACTTTCCATTATTCTAGCCTTGGCAAAAGATCATCGCAAGGCAATACCGATAGCGACTCAGATCAAACCTGAGACGGATTGTAATATATTTTTGAAATTTGAAATATTGATTAAAGTGTATCAAACAATGATTACAGTCGAGTCGCATTAGGACACAAGAAATATTTCATTTTTGCGCGATCCATTAATGTGACTTAGACACAGTTCGATTGAAAAAATATTTCTTTACTAATTTTTTAAGCTAAACTTTTATTTTAAAATTTCAAGTATTATATGAAAATATTGCCAATTTTTTCTAGAAATTTGTGTAGAATTTTTCAAGTTTTACCTTTACTATTTAATGATTACTTGCCAATAGGTTACATGTTATATGTAGATGAAAGTAACTTAAAAAGGCATTTAATTTTTCTGTAGAAAGGGAAATTTTTTACCGAACAAGTTAGGAAATAGCTTTTAAAAATATTGCTAATAATCTTAAGTTAGAAAAGTTGTTTTTTCATTAGTTCTACTTCTTAGATGGAAATGATTTCTTTACAACAGATTTTCTTTATTCTACTTTCATCGTTATTTCAAATATCGCTACAGTGTTTTTTACTTTAATATATTGTAAGGAAGACAATACTTCCCGAGGACAAAACGGATAAAATCATTTTGAACATAGATGCAATAAAATAGTGAATTGAATCTTTTATGGGAAAAAGAAGTATGAGTTTTCTAGTAATTGACTTAACTCCAATTAAATAGAAATAGTTTTTTGAGAAAAAAAGAGTATGTATGTATGTTTTGAATGAAGAAATGAATTAGCTGAGTACTTTACAAAGAGAAGAGCAAATACAAAATGAATACATGAATATTTGAATAAATAATTTTCTTTTTTACTAATCTTTTCAAGATTTTTCTTTTTTACATTTTTGTTTTATTTAAGCTTTAAAATTGTTTATTTTGAGAAAATAATCTGCTTTTGGAATAAGTTTAAACAAAAGTGAGAGATATTTGAGCGTGGATCTGTTTGTTTGAAGCTAACATGATGTAAACATTTCATCTCAGCAACGAGAATGTTCAGATAGCAAATGTTTTTATACAAAGGAATATTGAATTTTAAATGAATTAGACGGGTATGCATGTTGTTATCTTCTTAATCCGCACCCACCGCCGATATTTATTTGTTCAAATTCACTTGGATAAAGAATTACTACCTTTTACTATCTCTTGCTTAAAAGATAAGAACCATCCTAAACTATTTTACTGAAATGCTGATCGATTTCTTCGACTTTCACGATTCGAGAAATCAAAATTTTAGTCAGTTATTGTGATAAAACTGGAAAATCAATCCTTTTGAAAACCACATGCGGAATATACTTCTGTCTTATACATCCGAGAATCAAATGAGTCGAGTCGACGGATGTTACTTATCAATTAGCCATTTTTTTGAGCTTCGAAAGACGCTTGTAAACTTACTTGAAATTCTAAAAATCTTGAGAA
>CAJNSZ010001132.1:0-34826 GCA_905329745.1 Rotaria sp. Silwood2 | reverse complement strand
TACATCTTCCATGTTGAGAAACAAATATACACTTCGAATTCCTTGAGCTTCTAGCAATTTAGCTTCGGCTGATCCAGCAATTTTTTCTACCACTTTGTAAAAATCTTCGTCGCGAAACGAAGGGATATCCAAGCAGACAAATATTTTCAAAAACGCGTTTAAACGTATGAAAAAGTGTCTTAAAAATATAAAAAGTAGACGTTTTTGCCCATTTTTGCGCGTTCACACGTGTTTTCAACGAGAACACGATTGAAAGCGTATAAACGCATAAAAAGAACATGAAACACAGATATCTTCTTCCCAGTCGCAAATCGCCATCATGATTGTGATAACAGTTTACGATCGGGAAGACAACTGCGTTTCGCCTTCTTTTTATGCGTTTATATGTTTCTACAATCGTGTCCTCGATGAAAATGCGTTTAAACGCACAAAAAGGGCAAACAACGCGTACTTTTTATGCTTTCAAGACACTTTTTCATGGTTTTAAAACGCGTATTTGAAAATGTTTGTTTGTTAGGGTATCAGCCGGTAAGATAGAGTGTCAAAAGAAAGGTTCTGAAAAGACATTTATAAATATTAAATTCAGAATAAAGAGAATTATCATCAGCATACCATTTAAATAATTTTAATTTTTAAAATATTCAGATAGAGAATAACTTTATTCAAATATTTTGAGCTCAGGCTGAAAAATAATTGATGCACGAAGACAACTGGAGAAAATAGAGGTCAGCTACTTCTAGATAAATTCTCAACTCATTTTGTATGCTGAATATGAACACATCTGCATAGTGAGTCAAAGTATATCGAACAGTTCATGTGTTTTGATCATATCCTTAAAGTTTGCAGACCTTCAAATGACATGTTTCCTTTAGTTATCTTATTTTGAAAATTTCTTGACAATTGAGTATAGCCTCACTAGAGCTTATATTAACATCAGGAAATAGCGAATTATTTTTCGATACAAACAACTAGTTAGATTTGTAACTCTAATATTGTCATTATCATTTTTGGATTCCGTAAATCATATCTGTAGAATGTATTTTATGTCAATCTATTTGAGAAAGCTCATATTTCCATATTGTCATACATAAAACAATATAAACTTTCGAAAGAAGATTTAAATATTGCAGACTTTGTTCTACAATTTTCTAACCTTTTAAAAAGATTTCTTTAAAAAAAATTCAAATCTCATCAAGTCATAAACAGCTTCTTCAATATAATTTACTCACATATGGAAATGTTCATCGACAATAATATGATACTTGAATCAGCTTCAATATTGTCTTTTTAAGGATATATCTAAGGCAAAATATAATTCTTGGCGTTTCTTGATTTTCCAGTTAGAACACTTAAGCACTCTTAGTGGTACAGAACATTAATATTTTCAACTTTGTCCATGAATTAATATTACCAGTGTCTAGATGTGAGTACCACAGCCTCAATAAATAATGCAAAACACAAAGACATTCACCGATCGTTCAATTTTATTTATAAATAATACCCTAAGCACATATCTCACATAAGATGACATTTCTACAAGGAATAGTGCTACTATTCACTACAGTATCTTTATGGAACTATAAATTTTAAAACACGAAGAGATTGAATGCGCACCATTTTTATAAGAAAAAGTCGGATAGTCACGGGATTACACTTACTCGTGTATAGTTGCCCTTTAAAATAATCATAAAATCATAATAATTTTAATCCTAATTCTGGAATTCACATGAGATTTTTGGGATTATATTGGATTTTTGGGATTATCATGGGATTTTTGGGATTATCATGGGATTTTTAGGATTTTTATGGGATTTTTGGGATTATATTAGATTTTTGGGATTATCATAGGATTTTTGGATTTTTATTGGGATTCAAAATCCCGAAAATCCGCCGTTTCTCCCTTGGCTCACAAGCGATCTAATATTCAAAGAGTCCTACGTTCGCATATATGCAGTTTAATAAGCTGACCAATTTTTTCGTGTAGATCTCCAGATACTGCTCAGCGACGAGCACAAAATACTTGTCTAAATAAAAGTCCATCTATTCAGCAAATACCATCAGCATCGGATTCTGCTAGATCAGTGCAGAGCAACTCAAACATAAGTGGTCAATCCATTCCTCCGAAAGAAACTATTTTCAAGAGTCAAAGCAAGGAAGATCTTTTCACGATCAACATATCAGGTCAGTACTTTCTGTCGTCTTCACACTGTTTTGTGAGATCGATGGTAGATGTTTGCTCGAATGATTGGTCTTTTTGGCATTCTAGAACCAAGTCCTCTGAATAACGATCTCGATTTGATACTATCAGAATGCGACGAAGCACTTAAATTGGCGAATGCATTTCATCACAACGGACATCAATCGCCCGGTATCAAAACAGATGTTCAATGTCTTATAGATGGAATATCCATCGCTAAGAATTCGATTCTATGTGTACCATCACGTTATAGCCGATTCAGTTCGACGAGCATGCAAAAACTCAGCACAAACATGTCGCAGATGCATCGTAGCCTTCGTGAGATAATCAACTACTTGAAAAATATAAATCAAAGCTGCAACGTTGAAAACCAAATTTCCACATTGGCTTCTAGTTCGTCAAACAATATTGTTGACTTGATCGACTTCTTACAAAGATACTGTCAAGAACTAATTCAAATTTTGGCAACAACTAAGGACACGACTCCACAGAAAAACTAAAACATCATCCTGTCACGTTCTGCGCCTTCCTATGTTGTCCCATTCCGTCACATTCGAATCATAACTCGTCCCATCCTACAAAACTTTTCGAATTTTTCATTGATAGTTTTTTCAAAGACGTGTGGGTGTGGGTGGGTGTGGGTGTGGATGGATGTGAGGTATGGGCGTGGTTATTCTTCTCACCCACACTCCACATCCACACCCACACTCCAAATCCACACCCACACCCACACCCACCCACACTCTCCTTGTAAATTGTAGAACTTTGCACGCTGCATCTTTCGTCATATTCGTTTTTTTTCAAAAAAAAGTATTGGGTGATAAAAAGATGAAACACGAAAACAGGACGTCTTCGTACGTGTAGAATTTTTGCCGCAGCGAAAATTCGTCTCCAGAATACAGCGTTTCTTTTAGAAACAAAAGGTGCGCATATAATACAATCTGTTGTTTGCAAATTGTAGAGCTTTTCACACTGCATCTACTGGCATATTTTGTTAGTTTTTAATAAAGTGTTTTTAGGGATCAAAATAAGAAATGCAAAGTTCTCCCATTTATTATTGGTCATCCGTTAGCAAGTTGCGGGCACCTACATACAAGAAATGATAGACTAAGGCAAAGTATAAGACTTATAAGTCTGCAATTTTGCACATAATCCTAAATATGTCTAAACATTATAACAGAATACTTGAACTCAAACTGAGCCTTTTAGAAGAACTGGGCAAAAAAACTTTTGGAGTGTCCCTTGTATTAATGCATTTCTTCAGTTAAAATCACGCTAAGCCACTCTCTCGCGAATCGCGATTGACTAAGTAATAATACAAATATTACAAAAAATCATGTATTCCAGTCTTGTCTTTGTATTTCAGCATTAGGTTTTGCTAGAAATCTGCAAAATTTGGAAGGGTGTGAGTGTGGGGGTGGTTGTGTGTATGTCGATCTGTGTGGGTGTGCGGGTGTGGGATGGATGTTTTTATTTTCATTACACACACCCACACACTCACATCATGCTATTATTGCTGTGAATATTTCCGCGTTCGTGTTTAATTTAATTGATGTTCCATTACATCTAAGTTTTATTATAATGGAAAAAGTATGGCTGCAAACACTAGCTGTTTGTCTCATATGATGGTTTGTCGATCTTGGTTTCTATGAAACATGTTGCCTACTAGCTGTATGGGCTTCAGTTGAGCGACACAGTTTCATATTTCACGATCAATGGTTATCTACTCGAAGCGAACGTTTCCTTGCCCATTATCTCCCATTAATCACAATCATCATCTATATGATCAGCTATTACACGTGAGTGATTTTCTTTGCCCCTAGCGAGAATTAATTTGATTACACGTTGCCAGTGTGTAGTGCATCATCCTGTTATCTCAGTCATTCAGTTATCAATTCATGGGAAGCAGGTGTACATGACTGTTCCATTACTCTGATCATTGCTATCTCTAGTATCGGTTTACTCATTCGTGTCGTAATAGAAAGGTGTCGTCGTCATTGCGAAATACAATGGCGTAAGCATCGTAAGCTGACAATACAATTGTTATCAATTTCATCTATATTTCTTATCTTTAATCTACCACTGAATGTAGGGTGCTTTTTTCAACTGTGTGATTCACCATTCGGTTTAGGCGCGTATATGATGCCCTATTTCTTCTTTCTAACTTATTGGCTTATATTTCTTATGCCTTTCGTCTGTTTAAGCTCGTTGCCTTATTTGAAAGAAATGATGCAACGGATGCTTTGTATTTCACGTCGACGTCAAATAACGGTTGGCATTGTTTCAGTAATACAACCTACTAATTTCATGCGGCGCGAATGAAATTGGGAAAATCAGCAAAATGAAGGAGTGCCGTATGGACTTTGATTCATTGATGTTACACCAGTTTGTATCAATACTTATGGATTTATAGAACAGTGAGAGCCGAATATTATTGTTAAAAGGCTTTCTTAATTTGTCATCGTATTTTTTTCATTTTTTTCAGTCTCTGAGTATAGCCTCACTCTTTCATTCAGCAAATGAAACCTACTAAATTAACATATTAAATACATTGATCATCGTCGTTTGCAGAAAGGGTCATTGTCTTGCAGAATAATCTAATTATCAATTGCATTTATGCCCATGAGATTTTTGAAATTTTAACCGATTTTAATCCTTAAAATTGCTCACTGGGTGCATTCTACCATTATAAGAACGGATTCCAAAAGAAGACGTTTCTGGCGGTCCAAAAATGGTTCACAACGAAAGCGTCCTGAAGACGCTTTTTGCGTTTTCTTGGAAAGCGTTCCTAGTAAGCAAAACGCGTTCTTCGCCGTTTCTTTTATTAGTTATTTTGTCATGGGTAGCACGTGTTCTTCCTTCGTTCTGCTTCTTCTCTATTCTACCGCTCTCTTTTTTCATTCCATATTCGATGATGATGATGATGACCATTTATCCTTTCGAATATGGCACTAAGTGTCGTGCCCAAGCCTTCAGAAAAAACAAACAGTTGTACTGAATTCGTTGTTCGACTGAGCCGGGATTCATACTTTCGAATGATCAACGATTCTTTGATCAGGAGGTGACAGGCGACGTTGCCACGCCACAGAACTCGAAAGTTTTTCCAGTTCACCCGATGGTCGGTACTTTTCTCGTGCTCAGCGAGGAAGAAGATATTGACGTTGGTGTTGTCGAAATGTTCTGTTCTTTGTAGCGTGGTATACTGACTTTGTTGATCTGTATCGTTATTGATTTTGCAGGATGGTAGTTAGAGCCCATCGGGTCCAATATTTTTGGACCCGGCTTCGAACCCGAACCCGCTTTGTTGAAATTTTCTTGGACACGAACCCTACTCAGACCCAATCTTGTCTGTATCTGAGACCAAAGGAACGTGTTCTACTGAACACAAACAATTTATTTTCAACACTAACAACCAAAACCAACTAGCTCTTCGGAGAAAACTGAAGATCAGTAAAACTTCGAAAAATATTCTCATATGCATCAAAAATTGCTTTAGACCCAGACCCGACTCGGACCCGATTTATAGAAAATTTCCAGACCCAAACCCTACCCGGACCCGTTCGGGTCGGGGTCCTACCCGACGGGCTCTAGTGGTAGTAGATGCTAATGTTCGTATCGGATATGATCTTCTCTTCATTCATTGCTCATTTATCCACACCCAAAACTGAAGGTAATGGACAAAATAGTAGAGATTTAGATCTGTAAATTTCATTAAATGTTTAAGCTCTGTTTGAATCATTCGACCGAATAATCTTTATTTTGATGCTTTCTTTCTGAATGTTTGCTTCTAGTTTGTACAAAAACAATATTATCGCACAATGAATAGACTAAAGTCCAGCGAAGAAAGCTTTAATAAGAATGTCATTTGAATATATAATAACTTGTTGACGATGAATAGTTTGAAGCATTGCAATATATAGGGAAAATGATCTCAAAAAAACTTGTGTGCAAGAGAACAAAGGATAGAACCTAATTTTAATCTCATTCTCATGTCGACAGACAGAAAACACTGCATAATACAGATATAATAGGCAAGCGATGTTGTAAAATTGTGATATCCATCTTATCAAAATTTTTCTTTGTTTGTCGAAACATTTTCCAAGAGATTCATTGAAGCTTAGGTAGTCTAATTCCAGTTCACTGACGAACAAAACTCTTCAGGTTTGAAGCTGTTTTTTGCTCGAGACGATTGTTTATGATTGATTCGAGTCATCAAGAGATGCACATGGCCATTAAGCTATCCAATCGTCGCTTTTCTACCTAGAAGAACTAGTAGTCAGTGATGATATTGACAAACAAATACAACAAGAAGCATGCTGTTTTGCTAATGTAAACAAAACGTAAATTAAATTGATATCAAAAGCAAGAGTCAACCTTTAAGAAATGTATTGTTTTAACATTTTTAATTGACAATCAGTTTATATATAAAAATATTTTAATTCATTTAATTTTTCTGCCTTTTGAAATCACGTAATGATTTAATTATCCTACTAAATCAATTATTTGATTTTATTTTCTATAGAAAAATTCAAATATATTATCATGCTGTATATCAGATGAAAATGATTTCTACTTTTAAATAATACTGTGGGGACCAATTGATTTCCCCCTTTCGTTTTTTGCTTTTGTTGCTGTACCTCTTTTATTTGTTAACCTACTATATATAGGGAGAAAGCGCAGAACGCGCTACATCTTTTGGTATATTTATCTTAAACATAAAATTTAGTTTAAAGTGTAAAAAATGTCTTAGAAAAAAGGACTGTTTTTTTACTGCAATACTAGGTGTCCATAATGTTGTAACATATTGTATTTAGCATGTATCTCCGCTTAGATAAATGATAAATTCTGGATTTATTATCCAACAGATGCGCCATGAATAGCTCTATAAAAAATTAAATGATTGAATTTCTTGTTTACTGTTTTAATGGTTTTTCTTATATTGGAAATGAACAACCTGCATGACAGAGTTACTTCCCATCATGTTCAAAATTTACGGAGAACATTTTGTTTTGCATATATCTCGAGCTGAGAAAATTATAGAATATTGAATTCTTTTTCAAAGGTGTGCCATCGAAAGCTGTACGAAAGCTATCTAATCGAAGGCTTATAACGAATTAGAAAAGTCTTCGAAACATTTTCAATATGATGAAAAGTGACACTGTCATGCAGATTGTTCATTTGGAATATAAGAAAAACCCATTAGAACAGTAAACTAGGAATTCAATCATATAGATTTTATAGCGCTTTTCACGGTGCATCTATTGGAAAATAAATCAAAAGTTTATCATTCACCTAAGCCGAAATATATGCGAAATACAAAATGTGGCTGCAGCATGGACACCCAGTATAGTAGTAAAAAAAATGCCACTTTTTTCAAATACATTTTTTACACTTCAAAATTGCATTTTATGTTTAAGACAAATATACCAAAAGATGCAGCGCGTTCTGAACTTTCTCGCTATATATAAGTAGGTTAACAAATAAAAGAGGTACAGCAACAAAAGCAAAAAACGGGATTGGTGAAAGTTGAGCACGAGGAAAGATGAGCACGGAAAGTTAAGCACAGAAAGTTGAGCACGGAGAAAGTTCAGCACCAGAAAGTTGAGTACGAAAATGGATATTAATTTAGACATGCTGATAATGGGCAGACGAATGCTGGGTGTAGGTGTAGGTGGGAAAATGGGTGTCGAGGGAGTAGGTACAGGTGAGGATGGGCAAGTGGGTGCCGGTAGAATGGATGATTGGGTGGAGGTAGGCATGTGAGGATCGATGAGACAACCGAGTGGTTGTGAATGTAAGTCGATAGGTGGATGTATATGTGGGTGTAAATAGGAGATTAAGCTGTTATATACACCCTGCGGGCTCATAACCACCCATCTCATTCACACCCACACTCACTCGCATCTACGCCAATTCACTTTCACCAACAGTCACCCATTCTACATCTACACTCAGCATTCGTCAGCCCCAAGGGGGAAGCAGCAGGGATTTCAGTTGTGAAGTCTTAAAAGTCTGTTGAAGTCTTATAAAATCTCTGGGAATCTTTAGAAGTCTCTTGAAATTTTTTGAAGTCTCGTAAGTCTTTTGCAGTATTTGAAAGTTACACACAGTCTCATGAAGTCTTATGAAGTTCCAGGAAGTTTTTGAGAATCCCTAAAAGTTCTGAAAAATCCTTTAAGATCTTTTAATGTCTTTCAAAATCTTTTGAAGTCTCGTGAACTCTTCTGAAGTCTTGAAATCTTAAAATCAGCTGTTTTTCCCTCAGGCTGTCCATTATCAGCATGCCTAAATTAATTTTCCTTTTCGTGCTCAACTTTCCAGTGCTGAACTTTCCTTGTGCTTATCTTTCCGGTTCCCCAAAAAACAAAAGGGGGAAATCAATTGGCCCCCGTAGTAATATGCTTGGGCAATTAGAACTTTGACAAAATGTCTTGTTGTCTATTTAGAAACAAAAGTGGCATATTTCCTAGATTCTATTTCTTATCCGATCCATTTATGCTTGAAATTCACGGGGTGAGTGTGGATGTGGGTGTGGGTGTGGGTGTGCGCTGAGGTGCGAATATTTTGTTTATTAACATGCGATATCCATCCCACACCCATAAGAAATGAGCCTATGAGTGTTTTTTTTTAATAAAACTTTCAGCTTTGGCAGTTCCGATTTGAATATTTTCTCAAAAGATAGTTGCAACGATCCTCTACAATATGCAATGAAAGTTAGAAGACCATATTCGGTTAGTGATACTAAATTCCAAAAAAGCCCTTTGACAAATATGTTTTGTTTTGCGCAACTAATTATTTCTTTTCTTGTGGAGAAACATATTTCAGACCATTCTTACGTAATTTTCTTATGTTTTCAAATATATTCTTTTTAACTCTGTTAAAAAGAGATCTTCAGTAGGTTTGTAAGATTCCTGTGATCAATCTTCTTGAAGAACAAGTGTGAAACATTGATCATTGTGCTTAGTTGTGTAAATTATTAAAGAAAGGATCGTTGACTGTAGTTCTATCTGGTCCTAATCATAGAAGAATACTTTATTTCAATATGGTAACAAATTTAAATTCGAATTGATTGTATACTTGACTTAAGTAGATCAAAATATGGATGAGTCTCATTGAGAGATTCTTAAGATGTCAATAATGGAGGACAAACAAAATGTTTTGTTTTGATAAATTTACATTATGCTAGAAAAATAGCATTCGTTCAATTGACAGACCTTCTCATGGCCGACAAAATGATGCATTGAGTTTTTCAATATTTCACAAAAGGCCGCGCAAAGTCAAGAAAAATTAACACAGTGGATGTGGACGTGCTTGTGACTATGAATCTTCTTTTTAACTTGCGCCCACACTGATGCTTCTTTCTTTCAGTGAAATGGTTCGCCTATTTCTCTGTCCTTAAGCAAAAATCAGAGATGTCATAATACCAATAATCTGAATATCGATAGCCACATGGCACAATACCCCGTTGGTAAGTCGTCATGCTGCTAGATGAACTATGCATTCTCAGATCTGAGAGATTTCAGGTGATTTGGGATATCGAGGTATCCATATCGGTGTCCATGATGATACAGACCATGTCTTCAGGAGTGAGTGATTTAGGGTGTGAGATATCCACAGTGAAACTAGGATCTTGATGCGAATACCCGATACTTCAAACCAACTCGAATCCTTCTTACTTCCTAGATAAATAACTTATGAGAATTGGTACTGAAGATGCCGATACCAAGTGTATCAGGATTATGGCATCCTGTGTACTTTAGCTTTCTACTGGGGCTCATGAATTGCAATCACTTGTGCTAGGTAGCATTTGTTTTCATGTTTGATAGCTTAAAAAGAAGCATTTAAGTATGTCGAAAAGCGCGAAAGGCAGTTATTTTTTTAAGACAAATAGTAACTATTTATCCCTACCTTCGCCACACGTAATAAATCTTGCTTGAATTTTCCGTCGGTTTGAATTTTTCGATTGAATAAAATTTTTATTTGATGTTTTGATATTGTGTCTCATTTATAAACAGTGTATTAAGAAAAGCTTTATTCTTTCTAGAGAACAAGAGTCGAGATCGTCTTATTTCTATTTTGTCAAAGCTAGCCTTCATAGTTCATCGTTGAATTTTTCAGTCATTGGAAAAGCATTTAAACGTATGGTTCTTCTTAAAAAAATGCTTTCTCGCCTCCCCCCCCCCCACCAATTATTCCATTGTCTCTGAAATTACCGCATACGTTTTTGATAATGGTTCCAATGTATTAATTAAATCAGGAAGATATCGATCTCCTTTTTTTAAATAGAACTTCATAAAATTATCATGACGTTCTTGTAAGCTTCCAGCTGGAAATAAATGTTCTTTGATTTTCTTCAAATGTTCGATGTCAGTTTCGAATTTTTTCTTTTTAGCTTTTAATAATTTCTTTTCCAAATTTTTTAATACTTTTAACATTCTGGATCTTTCTGTTCGAATTGGACCTTTTAATGCTGGATCGATTTTTACACCTTTGTCTAAAATTTGTGCAAACGATTGTTCAATTGAATCGATTTCTTCTTCCAGATTGATCTCGTCATTTGAATGTTTAATAACAAATGATTTTATAAGTTGATCGATAGGTAAGAATAAATCAGATGTTGACACATGAAGTTTTTTCATAAGTTCGAACATTTTGCCATCAATTATCAATGCACTATTTCTCAAAACTAACATCGGAAAATTCACGTTGTAGAATTCAAACGTGGATCGTAATTCTAACCAATAGGCAAGTTCACTTGGACCGCCTACGTAAGCGAGGTTTGGAAGCAAGAATTCCTGATATAAGGGTCTGATTATAACATTTGGACTAAATCGTTCCGGAAATAATTGTATCTCTTTTTGCAATTGCTCCTTTGTGAATGTGTACTTTTCGTCATTTGTTTTATACTTGTCTTCATCTGTAACAATCAATACCCGATAATTATCAAGCAAATAAAAGAAATTGATTTCTCTTGGAATTGCTTGAACTCTATAATGTTTATTTATTTGCCGAACAGTTTCATTCACACAATGGAAACTTTGTTTTGTCAGAATGTCTTGTTCGATAATTTTAGCAAAGATTTCTTTGAAATCATGATTATCAGGATCTAATATAATCAATCCTTCATCATGAAATAATTGATGTACCAAGTATCGTGTTGCATCGGCTAAAGAAACGTTTTTCAAATATGCTTCTTCGATAATTGAAGTCAGCTGTAAAGCATATTCCGAAAAACCGAGAATAAGTTTGACATCTTCGATAGTATTTTGAATGTTATTCGTAATATTGATACGTCCAACAGCACCTTTAATATCATTTTGCACATTCCAGATTATTGTTTTCTTAAACAAATTGATATGATTGATCTCAACAAAATCATGATCTTCTGTCGCCATCCAATATACGGGAACAACTTTCACCCTCGAATTTTCTTCACTGATCTTTTTTGCCAAATTAATTGTACTAATAACTTTATAGATGAAATAAAGTGGTCCAGTAAAAATATTCAATTGATGTCCTGTTGTTACTGTATAAGTATCTAAGTTCATTAATAGATGAATATTGTGAATGACTTTTTCATTGTGAGGTAACTGCTTGTGTTGTTTCTCAAGAACATCAACTAGAACTTTTCTGTTAATCTTCTCCTTTGATTTGTCTTCAATTACAGTTTGAAAGGACGATATGTTCATCGAATATTTATAATACGGTTGAATTTTTTCATTCTCCTCAAGATAGTCCAGAATAATTTTAGAAAATGCTCCTGTAGCTCGGAAATCAATTTGATTAACAGCCATGTGCTAAATATCAAGTATGTGGTTTGTATCTACTTCGCAGTAAGTCAGTTGTATACTTTCAAAAAGTGTATCTAAAATGTATATCTAAAAAATTAGCGCAATGAGAATGTATATGAAGTAAAGTAAAAATGAGTGAGGGTGACTGAAGATAAACAAGGATTTACTAAGATATGAGCGTGATTTAATGTTTGTATCTATTTCACCAATATCGCAACATTCACTCTTGCATACATTTCTTTAACCATGCTGTACTCTTTTAGAACCATTTCGGCACCTTTATCAAGTGTTGTTTGCAGACAGTTGTAAGACGTCTCTGAAGTTTCTACTATGCATTTCAAAAATATAACGTGCTCCACTGCTTGCTAAATAAATTTTGATAGGCGCATCAGAAACATCTGCAGTTTCACTACTCAAAAGAGAAGAATTTGATTGGTCAGCAATTGACCAATTAGATGAGTCCTTGGTAGAGATTTTCGACCACGATGATGTTTAACAGAGATATTCACCAAACAAGAGTCAAAACTAGCTCAATAGTATTTCCATGTTTTCTCTGTGGGTCTTCATTTTAGGCATTTAGTTTTTTTTGTTTGAAAGAGCATATCAGAATGCAGCCTCTCTCGTGGCCTTATTTTTCAAATTCTTACTTTTTAAGAGAAGAAAAGGAATGACAAGCGCAATGACTCAAAAAAATCCATAAAAATTGATGCTGATTCTATAGAGGTGTTCTCTTATATGATACTAAAAAGGCTTATTTTTAAAAAAGTGCCACGAGGAGGGCTAGCTCTACACACAAGCTTTCAAACAAAACAAAATATTTGACTTTATCTCGTACTGTGATAGAATGACGTTGGAGATATATCGTCGAACCCACGTTCTAAGAAAAACGAAAAATAATTTTCGGATTTTTGTAAAAACAGCTGTTTTTTTCGAATAGGGGATCACGAAAATATTCCAAGAGTTTTGGGAAAAAAGAGGTGTCGAGTAAAAATTTGTTGTCGTTTATGAAAGAGCAGATCACGAGTTATTTTTTCATGCCTTTATCTCAATTTCGATCATTCTGACGAAAAGCGACTTTTTTTGAGGGGAGCGGAAGTTAATTGATTGAAATCGGGGGTCTCAGGAAAAGTCTTCTAAGTCTCGAATAGAACAAGCTAGGAATGTCGACCGTGCGTGGATATTCCGTTCTTCATTTTATTATTTTTGTGAACTAAGTTCTGCCGTTTCTTTTTTAACCGAACGTTCATTCCTTTTCTGTAACAGTGACTTTACATTTTTTTCAAGTACACGATAATTCATAATAGTCTTAATATTAGTACATTCGAACTCAGCCAATTTTTTTGTATTTTAACTGGTCACTGGGAGTTCAATTTATTTTATCCTCAATCCTTATCTCTCTTTGGCATAGAAAAAGCAATAAATTATTAAGCATGTAGATTTCTTAAAAATCATGAGTGACGATTTACAATTTATATATTAGAAGATAGTAGAATACGGGTAGAACATGAAGATCGTATCAATTTTAAATAGGTCACCAAGTAGTTAGTTAGCAGAGAGCAGTTCCCGAATCGAATCGAAGTGGACTAATTGGCTAAAAACAACTCAATTTTAACATTAGAATAGTTTTGACTCTTAAGTTCAAACATTCGAGCTGCGTATATTGTACAAAAAAATGCGAATTAATTTCGACTTTTTATCGTTCATTAAATTTCACGAATATGTTTTCAGATCCATCAGTTTACCCAGTTTGTTCAGAAAATGTTGAGAACAAAACTTACTATATAGTCAAAAATATTATAATATTAAAGTGAAGTATTTTTAGCCAATTAATTGCTTTTGAAGTTAACATTTAATGTTCAATGGTTAGGAACTACTAGTCCTCTAAAGAAAGTGAGTCGTAAACAGATCTCACACCACTCAGAAAGTAACATTTCGTGGCGATCCACTTCCATTGCCATCATACCGTGATCATATGTCGAATGCCACTAGAATAGCATAACCCTCCACAAATGCTGAGTCTTCTCAATATTTAATTCAGATAACGACTTCTTACCGAACTCCTGAAGTAGCAGCTTATAAAAAAAACATACTTTTGAACTTCGACTTGCAACTTGGTATGCGTGAAGGTCTTAATGAGACTATCTCGTATACAAAATTGCAAGACGAAGTTCAAAAATATATTTCTTTTCAAAAGCTATTAGTCGAGCAGTTCGGTAAGAAGCTATCATCTGAATTACATATGAATAAGACTCCCAATTTTTTGAGGATTATGCTATTCTAGTGGTACTCCACATGCAGGCACATAATGATAGCAATCGGAGCAAATCATCTACGTATGTTCGTTCATTGAAATCCAATGCTTAGAAGTGCTTAAATATGCAACCGAAAGCACTTTTCAGCGAGAAATTTAAGCTACTTTAAACGAGCGTTTTTGCTTAGATTTTCACATGAGTAGTCGTAGCTGTTGACCATACGTGCGATTAATCAAATCATATAAAGTAATTATGGTAAAACTGATCGGCTTTCACTCCAGTTGAACTTTTAAGACTCTTCGGTCGACTGCTTTCTAGTTTCATCTAGATGTTGCCAAAAATTTTCCCTTCGATTTATCTCACCATATCGCTACTAGGTATATCCGCTTTCGTGATTTCTTCTTGACTAGAAAACATTTATTTTCATCGAGTTCTCATATCTTGGAAGCCTACACCTAGGCATGCAGTGTTTACAAAAAAAAACAACAAGACATTCGAATGTATTTGGTAGAAATACAGATCGAATCCTTATCTTCAAAACGAAAGACCTATCAGCTATGTACGATAGTCGGTTCAAAATTTACAAGAACTGCATTAGGGTCTAAAAACCAAAATCGGTTTTAGTTTTGGCAATTGCCATGCTCATAAAATTTTAACAATTCCTTGTAAACAACTGAGAGACAGATCGGGTCACACACAAACACTTACTCTGTGTTCTTATCAAGCTAACTAAAGTCTATCTCGTCTCAATCTGAACGTCCATAAAAAGAAAACTCCATCGAATGATTTTTGTGTGCCCCTACTTATACTTTCACATCACAAAGTTTTACAACATGGATCCTATATTGTTTCAGCTATTGCATGATTATACTTTCTTTGGACTGATGAAAACATGAATAAACTTTTCAAACTTTACTGAGTATTGTTTTATGTGCCATCACACGATGCTTGTAATCTTTTTCATTAGCCCTGAAAATTTGAAGTGCTGCTGTTAGGTAGTTACCAAAAGAACAAGACAAGGTGGCTCTTAACAGCTCAGAGACATCTTCTAACTGCTGTAAGTAGCATGGAGTTCTCTGCGTATTTTTGATAACTGGAGTACGGAGATTTCAAACTATATGATCAACTGCTACAAAAAAAACCAAAGGGAGAAAATTTCAGTAAAAGAGGTTCTTGTTTGACGCATGTACCCCTATGTGAAAATTTCTTGCGTTTAAACGCACTAAGAAATGCATTTTAACTGCGTTTGAAGCGCTAAGAATGAAACGCATTGAACGCGGCTAAAATAAAACATCTGACGCACTTATATTGTTTGGGAAAAAACAATTATCTTATTCTCGCAGATTCGTGCTGTGTCGCCATCACGTTCACATGATGGTCAGCTGTTCCTAGAGAACAGAACAAGTACTATAATATTTTTAAACAAACATTTCAATTTTGCAGCGACTGAGGCTAGAACAGAAGACATTTGATTACAAGTCGACATATCTAAACTAACTAATCACACTTGGCCTATAAATGGATCAAAAACATCTCTTTTTTGATAAAACAAATTGTAGTATCACTTAAATGATATACAAGAAGACGTTTAAAACACAAGGATATATTTAACCGTTCTTGTTAATTTATCTTTATATTAGTTTTTAAAAGGTTAAGATTAAGAGAATTTAAATAAAAAATTCAAATATCAAGCAATATTCAGTACAAATGGCGCCTAAGAATTATTTCTTTTATAACGGGATTCTACACACCGTCATTCTAGGTTCTGGTGAACTGGCATGCAATGAACGGTACTTCTGCATTTTACAAGTGATGTTGGACATATTATATAAATATTTGGAAATATTAATTATTTCTCTTAGTATATCTAGATAAAGCAATATTCTTACGCACAATAGTTTTTTTATATGAAGGAATTAATAAAGGTAATGATAAATACAACCAGAATGAACTGTTACTTTCTTCAGTTCGGTTTTGATATCAAATCTATGACAATTCAGGCATTTTTCGATTCAATACTCGATAATAAATTTGTTCATATCGGTTCACCATTGTCTCACGATTAAATTTTGTTCTCGCGCGAATGAGACACTGACATGAGAATTGGTGCATTAGTACATTATCGGTTAATAACTGAATCGTATAATCCGCCATTGTCTTTGTATCTCCAATCGGTGCAAGAAAACCAGTTTGCCCATGAATAACTAATTCTGGAAGCCCGCCTGCTATTGATCCAACAGTCGGTATACCACATGCCATCGCTTCAAGAGCTACGAGTCCGAAGCTCTCTTTTTCCGACGGTAATAATAACACATCGGCTAGTGAAAAAGTATGCGATATGTTAGCGTCTTTCGAAAGAAAATGGACATGCTTCTCTAACTTCAATTCATGTAGTCGCTTTTGAAAATTGCACATTTCTGGTCCTTCACCAACTAATAATAATCGTGTCGATGCGATCTTTTGGTTTACGAGGGCGAAAATGTCGATTACGTCAATAACGCGTTTTACTGGACGAAAATTAGAGACATGCAACAGAACTTGATCTTTTCCGATAGCCAACTCTGCACGTAATCGATCACTGTTTCGTGGGTGATACACTCGTTCATCAACAAAATTATACGTTAAGTCGATATCATACATATTATCAACTAATATTCGAGCTTCTCTTATTAAGTCTTTTGAAACGGCTGTAACTGCATCGCTTTTATTGATTGCTAAGCATATCAAATCTTTTAAGCTTTCATCCACTCCAAGTACAGTTATATCGGTTCCATGCAATGTTGTAACTATTTTCAAATGATCGCCCACTATTTGTTTAGCTAAATATGCACAAACTGCATGTGGCATCGCATAATGCACATGTATCAAGTGGAGTTTTTCCATATTAGCTACTTGCGCGATTTTGTTGGCAAGGGCCAAATCATAAGGTGCACTCTTGAAAACAGGATGATCACTTACTTTGACTTCATGATAAAAAATATTTTTTGAAAATTTATCCAGACGAAATGGTATGCTATGCCCAATAAAATGCACTTGATATCCCTTTTCGGCCAATAATTTTCCCAGTTCTGTCCCCATGACACCAGAGCCGCCCAGTGAGGAAAAGCAAACAACACCTATTTTTAACTGTTCATCCATCAAGCTGGACTTTTTTTCCTAATCGATCTTAAAAGAACCCACGAGATGAATCGAACATTTTTAACAGGGACATACCAAACAAAAACGTAATCTTCCCTCCTTGTCATTATTCGAAACGATAGCCCGTGTTTAGAAACCTATTAATTCCAAATTTTAACCCTCTATATTTCAACTATCCTGAGTACTCACAAACGGATTGAACAACACTTTTCAGATAAAAAGACTCCATGTTCTTTTTTGTTATGATAACTTTCAAAAATTATGGTGACATTGTCTTGAGCAAATATTGATATAAAAGATTACGTAGTATAACAAAATGAAAAAGCAAAAAATCGCTCTACAAAACTTAATATTTGTCTTTTCCGAAGACTTTTACTCTGAGACGTAAGAAGTCCGAAATTCGCCATCATATGAACGATTTTCAAAAACATTTTCACCTAATTTTTTGCTTTTCATGATATGGCCTTTTTATTTCAAAGCTTCAATTTCACAAACCTGTCTCAACGGTTCTAAATAGAATAATAGAACAGCTACTCATCGAGTAGAAGATAGCTGAAGTTCTATTACAAGCGCATAATCTTTTCACCTTCGTCAAATCAGGAAGCAACCACCCAAAAAAAATCGTCCTTCTTTACATTCTCTGATGAATTTCTCACACGAATTCGAATATTCTAATCTATTCTCAATCAAATAAAGACATTGTTAAGAGCATTGTATTCAGAATGCAAAAACTACATCAGTCAGAATATTTTAATGATTTTCATCAACATGTGCACTAATAAATTCCTCTATTTGAATCCCATGGCTCTTACAGATATAGAATGTGTTCCGTCTGTATCACGTCCACATCATTCGAATTCAAATATCGAAATATATCAATTTATATAGCTTTTCAAGCGCTATGTTTTGTTTAGTTTAAATTTCAATTTCGATGGATTTTACGCGAGACAAAGAACTATTTTAGTGGAAGATCGTGTAAACTAAGATGATATACACATGATCGCATTGTGCCATCTGAGCCACTAGCCATTTGATGAGTACTGAACTCACATGAATCATTTACTTTTATTCAATAGTAAGAGACATGGATTCAAATGGAGGAATTTATTAGTGCACATATTGATGGAAAGCTTTAAAATATTCTGACTGATGTATTTTTGCACTCTGAATATGACGTTATTGTCAATGTTTTTATTTGATTGAGAATGGATGAGAATACTCGAATTTGGGTGAGAAATTCATCAGAGAATGTAGAGAAGGACGATTTTTTGTGTGGTTACTTCCTGATTTGACGAAGGTGAAAAGATTATGCGTTCGTAACGGAATTTCACCTATCTTCTACTCGATGAGTAACTGTTCTATTACTCTATTTAGAACCATTGAGACATGTTTGTGAAATTGAAGCTTTGAAATAAAAAGCCCATATGAAGCAAATGTTTTTGAAAATCGTTCATATGATTGCGAATTTCGGACTTCTTACGTCTCATAGTAGAAGTCTAAGGAAAAGACAAATGTACCGTTTTGTAAAGCGATTTTTGCTCTTTCATTTTGTTATACAACATAATCTTATATATCAAGATCTGCCCAAGAAAATGTCGCATACTTTTTGAAAGTTATCGTAAAAAAGATCAAAATGAATTTTTTTTGTCGAAAAAGCGTCGTTCAATCGGTTTGTGAGAACTCAGAATAGTTGAAATATAGAGGGTTACAATTTGAATTCTTAGGTTTCTAAACATGGGCTATTGGTTCGAATAATGAAAAGAAAAGAAGATTAAATTTTTGGGAGTATGGCAATGCTCAATGCACTCATGGACCCTCTCTTATTGAGGCCAGAAAAACCATGCAACAAGTAAGAATAATATAATTTAATTCGAATTTGATAAGTATAAAAAGAAAACAGTGTTTAACATAGAGGTAAGTCTTCTGAAAATATACCGCTTTGTAGAAGATTTCACCAGTCAATGTAAAACTTTGAGAAATTGAAAGTCTCATTTTTTAAGGCTACGCGCAAAAAACTTATTTTAAAGCTTGATTCACGTTGCAGTTTTCATACGATCACAATAAATCTTTTCCAAACAACATGTCTCTGGTTGAAACATATGAATACCGTACAACATTAAAAATATTTCTGAGTTTGAATGGAAATATCGAAACGCTTTTTAGGTTTCGCGGCAATCTCTAAATGTTTCCCGGCTATGTTATGAAATATTTTAGCTTGGATAGATAGGTCAGTATCAGTTAAAATGGTTTGATATGTGAAGGCGAACATTTTTTCAGGTGTCCAAGTTCGTATCCAAAATCTGAACTAGTCTCGCTTTCGTACTATGCAGATATTTTTACCAGACTGTAATCATGTTGGCTGAACATTAATGTTTGTAGTCATTTAAAATTTTCGAATTTCATCGTATTGAAGTGGTTGGTCTGTGGATGATCTTAGAATTTTGAGATTTGCAATTTCTCTGCGTTTTACATTGAACAATGACATTATTACATAAAGCCGTATATTTTCGACGAAAATACTCATATCTATATAATACGATCAACTAAATAAGGTTTTTTTACCGCAAAACCTTCTGCAAATGGAACTAAGTAGTGATGTCCAGTGAGTGTATCACGACACTTGATACGCTCGATATATCGATTATTCAGTGGCGTAGCTACAGTGTCTCCATTTAACTCACTTGCGAACTGCGAACGGTAACACAAAAGTGCTTTCAATTTTTGCTCATATACTGCACTAACATCAATGAGCAAATCTGGTTTACCGACGTCATTTATAAAATAATAAAAAATTCGGTCTACGGTTACAGGTGGTAGCTCCGGCATATAACGATGAAGCTTTGCATTAAAGATTGCTTCTTCTACCAATTTACTACAGGCGATATGATCCGGATGTCGGTCTTCCCAATATGGTGCGAATACAACCCAAGGGGGAAACAGCTGATTATTGATTAGGTTTGATTAAGAGTGATTAGAAGTGATTAGGAATGATTAGGAGTGATTACTAATCAAGCCTAATCAAGCCTAATCAAATCTATAGGCTTGATTAGGCTTGATTATTAATCACTCCTAATCACTCCTAATCACTTCTAATCACTTCTAATCACTCTTAATCAAACCTAATCAATAATCAGCTGTTTCCCCCTTGATACAACCTTTGGTTTCAGTCGCCGAATTTCAGCAGTGATAGCACCAATCTGTACCGTTGTTCCCTCCAAACCACGATCCGGGAAACCTAAGTTGCTACGATACGATAAACCTAAGACTTTTCCTGCTTCTGCTGCTTCCTGCTTACGTAATTCCACTGTTCCATTTGATGACAATTCAGCAGCGGTCAAATCACAAATACCTAACTTGACACCAGCTGCCACATGTTTAGCTATTGTACCACCCATACCGACCTCGACATCATCAGGATGAGCACCAAAAGCAAGTATAGAAACGTTGGTGCACATTTGTATAATATCTTCCATTTACAAAAGTGTCTCTTATCTAAAAAGTTTGTAACAGTTGAGAACAAATATTCTAAATATGAAAAAAATAGGATAAACTATAGTCATGTGTGTTGACCTTGACAACATCTCGAAACGATGTTTGATAAATCATGCACAGACCTCATCATGGAAGCAGTGATTTAGTCGTAACTCTCTTAGTACATGACAGCTTCTCGACTAAAGTCGGTTGAGAAATGAATAGCTTTCGGTGGCGAAAATGTGTTCATTTCGAATAAAGAGAGCCGTAAGATTTCAACTTATCTCACACTCAGACGGACAAAAAACGGTTATAAGAATGCTTAAGCGCATCAAATTAGCTTTTTTGCCGTTTTAAATCGTGTAAACGCGTTTTTCATAGTTTTTTTAATTAAATTTTGATTATAAACCGTTAAAACGAGCTCATTTTGATGCTGCGAAATAAATCACATTTAAATAAGAAGTTTACGTTTTTGTTTAGATCATCTTAAATTGATCGAACATTATTCATTACAGTCGTTTCCACACTATTTAAATATTTTCTTACACTATAATTGCCAAAACACTTTTCTCTAACCAAAACTGAAGTAAAAAATTTGTTTGACAATTCAAACATGTCTTTATAATTGAATAGCCAGAAAGTTGTACTGAATGTTGTTCGCTGAATTTTTGTAGTTAAAGAATGCTATATATATATATGAAAATGTATTTTTATATCTTTAACCTGAATATATTATAAAAAGATGTGGGTGTATCGGCGTGGATGAGTTTAGGCGTTTGTGGATGTGTGCTCATGTGTAGCGTGGGCAGGTTTTTATGTTTATGAGCGTGTGTTGGTTAGTTTGCACGTATAATGATTTTGGTGTGTTGATGGTTTGAGTGCTTGTGGATGTGGGTGCGGATATTGGAGAGGGAAGTAGGTTTGGAAATAGTTGTGACTACATAGAGAGCCCACAGTAACATTCTCAACCACATTCATCCAAACTGTTGAAACAGTTTGATATGTTTCAAAAACCGCCTTTAAACAGTCGCAGACATTTACACTTTATCAGCTTAAACGGTGACAATATGTTAGACAACTAAACGTTTTTAACTAGTTTAAACACATTTTCGGCGGGGGTGGGGGAGGCATACCGCACTGTTTAAACGGTCGAAACTCATGGTGTTTAAACATCGTTTTTCTCGTTTGCTTGTCTGCCTGGGCAAATCGTGCCAGACATATCGACATATCTGAAATCATTCATGATGCTAAAAATATTGTTTGAGAGGCTGATTTTTGGTTTTATCATGAACTATGATAGATGTAATGATCTTGCTCTATGAAGCTTATAGTGTTTCATCATGTTCTACTTTTAATATCATAAGAATTCCACCGAATGCTTTTCATTATTCATCTTGTTTTTTAGTAAAAACTCATCTTTCTTTTTCATTTTCTAGTTTCATAGAATCATATTTGACAGATATATGAATATTTTAATATTGAATGTTCAAAACATGATTGTGTGTCACAAGATAGGCTCAAGAAAGCGAATATCTTCAACCTTCGATATCTCAAAAAAAAAAACATTTTTTTCGTTAAATTTTTTTGGATATCTTAATATCCATCACACTTACCTATATATCAAGTTTCAGAGCGAAATTTCATAACTCGATGTCTTCATAAATGGCCTACTAGAGTATATAAATCAAGCAAAAATAGTCATAACTCGACATAGTATGGTCCGCAAAATAAAATATTATATATTTGTGATTTTGGAACCGCTTGTGATGATCTGCACTAGATTTGCTTCGAGCTTATCACTCACGAAAAGCCTTTCTATTGTAAATAAGTAATTGCTAATGAATCTCAAGTAGCAGATTTTTTAAATCTCAATGTATCATGCACAAAGCTTTTAAATGGTTTCACTGCTAAAAGTTTTATGGGTGTCTCGACGACCGTAGAATGTTTAGTTCAAAAATGGATTCATTCGGTTTATTACATGTCTGCAAGGAAATGATGAGTCGTTTAAACTGGAGTTTCTTCCACAAATGATATAATGATAGTTCTAAAAAACTCAACAAAATTCTACATTCAAAACCGAATAAACTTCACGAATCAGATACTCTATTCTTGAAAGCTATTCAGTTTTTTTTTATTTAGAGTTTTATTATATCATATCAACCAGTTCAAAATTTTTAATTTCGTACAGAGTTGATAAAAATTACATCATTGGAAAGAGCAGAAAAAACTGAGTAAATGGTGAAATTTTCACAGATGGGTATGTTCAAGTTCTCCGCAAAAAAAAATTGCAAAGATTCAAGAGCAAGAACTACGTCGATATCTTTTTTTCTTTCTTTCTTTGTCAACCGAATATGCACATGCGTATATGTGCACACATACGCATGTGCATATTCACTTGATAAAGAAAGAAAGAAAACAAGATATCGACGTAGTTTTTGCTATGGAATCCTTTTTAAAAAAGTTTTACTGAGAACTTGAGCATCCCCATGTGCGAAAATTTCACCATATACTCACTTTTTTTTGCTCTTTCCAATGATGTAATTTTTACCAACTCTACACGAGATTAAAAGTTTTGAATCGATTTATATGTTCTAAAATTTAGCTGTTATGATGTCCCTTGAGTGAGATATTAGGTATTAAATGTTAGCTCCACTTTTACTCGTTCCCTCTTCCTATTACAATAGCTTAATGACGAACCTAGGCGATGTAATTGTATCACAAAAGATAAGGATCCAAACTATTGTCATTGATTTTCTATTTTCATTGATAATTATTATGCATTGGAAGCAGGGCTGTTGTCTTCAGAAGTTTCACAAATTTTTCAATCAGTAGACATCTAATGAGCTTATCTTGCCAATATACGTATGCAAAATTATTCTTCGTATTCGTCGTTTATACGTTTAACGTATAAAAGCGGAGAGGACGATGACTGCGAAATTTTCTTTCCTTTTAACGCACATTTAAGATAAACAACGTTGTTTACACTCGTTTCGTGTGATCGACTCTCTGATTCACTATGGCTTCTCATTAACAAACAGTAGCCTGGTATTTCTATTTCACGGTCGAGTATTTGTAATTTATTGCTGAAATGATAAAAACGTAATTAAGAATTTGTGCTTTGTAGCAAGAAACGAGGTTCGTGAGTCTATTGACTAATAAAGAAACACAAACAGCTCATTGCTATGAAGTTCTTGATTATTGATAAAATATAGTAATGAATCAAAATATGAATAATAAATTTGAATTCAGAAAAGCTCTGCCAAAGTCGATCTCGTGCGATAAAAATCGAACGACAACAGAGGACAAATGGCGGTGAGGCCATTTTGTCGCCCCCATTATTTCTGGATAAAATTCACCTACACATAGCAAGTTGAATCGATATGAAGCTACCACAAAACAATCCGTCACTACGATCGTGGTCCGTATACCATTGATAACGAACAATAAGCCAATCCTCAACTAGCAATACATGGCGTTCGATCACACATTCCGACAAGAGAAAAATAACGGTAACAGTCTAGAATGCCCTTGCAAAAATGTCCTTGACGAGATGTCCCCAGCATTCCGTCCTTTGAAAAATGTTCCTCAGATGAATTGTCCTTCAAATGAAATGTCCTTCTGAAATTATCCCTCGTGTAAAAAATGTCCTTTGTTCTCAACTGTCGTTTCTTGTAAAAATAGGCTACTTTGAACGTAGATGACACTATAGTCCAAATATAGTTTGATGGATGCTTAAGAGTAGGTGTGGGTGCAGATGTGAGTGTGGGGTGTGGACTGTGGAGTGTGAGTGAACGTGGGTGTGGACGAAGAGGGAATTCACAACCATACCCACGATGAAGATGTCATTACCATGTATCCAATAACAATAGATTAGGATAAATGCTTGTCAAAATCTGCTTCTTCATTTTACCAAAGATCGAAAACAAACCGATATTCATTACGAATCCAGAAATCTGTACATCGTTTAATTGCAGAAGTTTCAGAGGGAACCCATGCCGCCACTTTTTTGACGACTGCGTCGTAGTTGCGTGTAACTGCGAAATTTTGATCGCAACTGCGCGTAACTGCGGCACAGTTAATCGCAGTCGAACGCGTAGCTACGAAAAAAATATCGCAGTTGCGCGCAGTTACGACAAAAAATTCGCAGTTTGATCGTAATGAAACATATGGAAAGGTTTCTCTTAGTATATTTCTTTTTTTTAGCTCTTTCACTTCGCGTTATCAATCAGCATGATCGATTCGACCCATGTGATGAAAACCGGAAGAAAATCGGTGGTTTACCGCGGTTTTACCGGTCCGGTTATCGGCTCCCATTACCGCAATTTACATGGTATACCACGGTTTACCGCTAAAAATTATCCGGTTTACCGCGGTTAACCGGTAAAATATCCGATTAACCGGATAGTCCTAAATATTTAAGAAAAAATTGCTTTAAACCATCTATTTCGCAATTTTAAACGTCTTTTTCGCATATCTTCCTATATGATAAAAATGAGCAAAACAACGCCGGTTTACCGCGGTTTTACCGGTCCGGTTACCGGCTCCTATTACCGCAATTTACATGGTATACCGCGGTTTACCGCTAAAAATGATCCGGTATTTGCGATATGGGGATATATATTAGTAAGTGCGGGCATATAGATGAATCATCAAATGAATGTTGAAATGCACTACAGTAGGCGCCATCTAGTTTCAATGAAACATCAGCAAAAATTGTGACAGAAATCTGATAAACAATAATACGTGTTTACTTATATTTCTTTGCATGTACATCTTCTAATGTCTACCACTTTGTTGACGAAAATATAACAGTCTCAATGAATGTAAAATTTTGATAGAGGAAGCTCGCAAGTTTTTACGGGAAGCTGAGATCCATGCGGCTTCTCACCAGTGTTTCCACTACAACCTTCTTTCTAGTTTTCTAGAGCACGCTAACATGATAAACAATTATTATCGCAAATCAACTTTCCATTCTGAAAATATCAAGTTTCTAAAGATAAAATTCATGTCAAGTGTATTCATGGATTTGGATTTGGATTTCGGCATTGATTGATGTTTCTTCAATTGCTTGTTATCACCAGATCACATATCGTACATGTATCTATACATACATATAGGTATGCTTTTCCTTTTTTCGGAAAGATTTGAGTTGTTCTTGTTCATTTTCTATCATCTACCTTGTTTTTCTGCCTCTGGTCTTTCCACTGAATAAACTAGTGTTAACTTCTACCTCTATATTTTAAAGAAGCAAGTGAAATACGCAACAATAATTGAACAAGCAAATAATTGTAAACGTATACATGTTTGATTTCTGTGCATTCTTCTAAGAGCTTATATTGTTAGGTTTTCACAATCAATTACATCATAGAATCCAAAAATCACATTCAAAACTATGAGCGTTCATCAAATATCTTCCAACGGAAGGAAATTGATTTCATAATTTCATTTTCGCCATTTTTCTTTTGCGATCCTGGTATTCGTTTCTTTTTCTTCCGACCAATTTGATGTCATGCTTTTAATACATACAAAAATAAACCGAAAGATCAAAGAGAATAAAAATATCGAAATATGATTAATATGCATAGCAGAGATATAAAAAGCAAAGTTTTTTTTCGCTTTCTCCTATTCTGTGGCCATCAAAAATATGACTACTTTCTCACACGATTGATTTAAATAAATGCAAAATATCATTCAATTCTGTCATTTTTTTATAGAAGCGACAACCAAAATTACGATTTTGTTACGTAATCGAACAAGTCTTGTTTTTTTCAAACACACATAAAAAGGAAAAAAGTTTAGTAAGTACGCTCTGCTGGATAATTTCCAATAATCATCTAGGATTATTCAAGGATGATGACTACCAATATAGAAAATGGTGTGAATAATGCGCCTGAAGTAACTCCTTTGAATGAAACACCGGATCCAACTACTGCCAGTAACCAGCAACAAGCAACGAAAGAATTTATTCAAACGTCTTTGCCTTGTATTGCATCATCATCACGATCGTCATGCTGGCAGAAATATAAGCACGCAATAATCTTAAGTTTCGTATTGTTTATTACTGTTGCCATCGGCGTTTTCAATCTTATGAAAAACAATATACATATTTCAAAATGAAATGTACGTGTGTATGTGCTTCTATCTTAATCTTTTGTAACATATTACTACATCCACATTGTATTTAAAAACAAGATCAACGAGAACAAATAGAATGTTTTTTTTTTCAAGAGCGTGGGTGGGCTGGTGTGGATGAGAGTGCCTAAACTGTGCATTAACACACAAAGTGAACCCATATTCACACGAATTCATACCGACCCATATATTATAGGTTATAGTATATAAAATAAAAGTATATGACTCAATCAATGAACAATATGTATCGCTATAGTGAGCTTTTGAACTATGTCGTAGCTAGAATATTATAGTAAGAAAAACATATGATAATATGATGTCGGACGAACAAAAAGGCATGTTCATTGTTTATTTGTTTTTTTCCTCTTTATACAATACAGAATAAAAGCAAAAAAGGGTGTGAGTGCGGGTGTGAGTGGATATGGTTTTCGAAATCGCTGTTGTAGCTTTTACCAACACCAACACTCATATCCACACCCACATCGACATTTTTGCACGATCTTTTTCATTATTACGTGTTAGAAAATTCAATTTCTCTTTCAGTAAGCAAAAATAGATGATATATTAAGCAGGTTTATTTCTAGTAGGATTGACCAATATAAAAAAAAAACACGTATATATGATATAAAAGTTCATGAAAGTACATAGGAAATATTCTTGATAATAGGAATGTAATTTGCTGAAACATCTAAATTAAATAAATTAAAATATTTTTTTTAATTAGTAATACTTTATTTGTACTTAATAAAACTACTGTTACAAATCTGCTTTGGTTTTTAATTTTAAAATCCTTCATAGTTTGATCTCAATGTTCATCCAGTTCATATATACAAATTATTTTATTTTATTAAAATGATTCAATACGATCGAAAGCTCATATTTTCATATAAGGATCAAGAGAACAACATACTTCAATGAAGAAATGATAATTACTTATTATGGATTTAAAAAATTTCAATTGTATCCATCAAAGTTTATTAGCTTCAATAAAAATGGACTAGAAAATAAAAATATTAAAGGAATATTCTTCTTTGTTATTATTTTAACCTATATTGGCCAATATCAAATGAAATCAAGCTTATCATAATGTGCTTTTTTCATTTAACATAAGAAATTGTAAAAACTGTCCGACATCTTTGACACAAAAATTAGGCAAAAGATCTCGTTCAGTTGTATGTTTTTCAACTTGTTGTTTAAGAGTATCCAAATATTTCTCGCTTGTTGCTCCACTAAATACAAGTAATGTTGTTGTACCTTGTCGATTACCAAAAGCAATATCAGTTTCAACTCTAAAAATAAATTATAAAGAGAACAATTATATTGATAGAAAAATCCTTGTAAACTTTACCGATCACCAATCATTACTGTTCGCTTAGGATCAACATCTGGAAATCTTAAACGAATAGCATCGAACATTGGTCCATGTGGTTTGCCGAGTATTGTAGGTGAACGACATGAAGCTGTTGCAACAGAAGCCAAAACTGAACCCGCACCTAAAATTCAATAATAAAATCTTTGATATCTTATTTTCATAATAATTACCAGGCATAACAATTTCATCATTTTGTGGAAGACTTGCATCATCATTAGTAGCTAAGAAGAGGACATTTGGTCGATTAAGATAAGTTGCTGCCTTTAGAATTTTAATATAACTTATATGTAGATCAAGAGCAGATACCACACAATCAACCTATACATGGATATACAATGAAAAACAAATTACAGTACGATACATTATGTATAACAATACAAACATCTTTATCCAATTCAAGTTTATCTGTTTTAACTGCATTGGTATCAGAAGGTAAAGGATCGGGCTAAATCATAAAAGAAAATTAAAACAACTATTCTCCTCGTTATTACTCTTCATACTTACACCGATACCACCACAAATATGAAAACCTTCTCGTTCTAATTCATGTTTCATTGATTGCATTCCAACTACATAGCATTTTCCTTTAAAATTGATTGATTTTAAATGTTGAGCAGTAAGCCATGCCGTACAAATAATTTGTTCCTAATCGGATAAATTCATGTATATTTAATATTACATTTATAATTCATCTTACAGGTTTAGCTTTATACCCAATATCATTGAATCGCTTTGCATAATCATCTTGTGTTTTAGTTGAATTATTCGTAACAAAAAACAATCGTTTACCCTTCATCAAGAAAAAAGTCTATCGTTTTTCAAAAACATTTCAACATAAATTATTTTAATACTTGTTCTGTTAAATAATTCAGCAGTTCAATTGCACCTGTAAAGATGTCAGGAAAATTCCAAAGAACACCATCACAATCAAACAAAAACGTATCATTATTATTCAATAACGACTTCGCATGAAGTTCTGTTAGATGTATACAAAGTTCTTTTGTTGACATCTAAAACATTAGTAAAAGCAATACGACGACAAAATTATTCGAGTATGTAGCTAGTTCAAGAAAAAAATATTTAATGGCGTTTTCCATATATTATCTAATAAAATCGTATATTGTCCATTATTTAATTAAGGAATCATTTGGATTTTTTTTGTTTCATCTTAATAGTTAAATCTTTGGTTGATATAAATGGAGCTTGAGCCAAAAACGGCATCGAATTCAATGTCTAGTTTTTATGAGACACGATCTAAAAGGAGTATTGAAGTATATAGAGGTAGAAATTTGAGCCCGCCTCCGCTCCCTCTCATGGACCTTCACAGAGTGTCTCCAAAGACCATCACAGACCTTGTATCACTAAGATATCATTGGAGTATGTGAACTACTTCCTTACTATAGTTTTAGAGGATTATATAAATGGTGAGGAAGAAATGTATGCCAAAATAAATCGAATAAAAAAAAATTTCATGTAATTAGCAAGAACAGTTACATCATGTTTCACATTTTAATTCCATAGAAATTATGCTAACATCTTTTATTTTATTGACAATCGTGATTTAAAAATTTTATCCTGTTGTAAATCAGAATAATGTATACATTTTTTTTTTTTACTGCAGAAAGTTTTTTCTTTATCGAGTACAGTCATAAAAGTATTATCATGTATCTTGTGATTAAAGTAATCACGAAAAAAAAACAATGTTGGTTTTAGACTTAAACATCATTTTTGATTTAGCTTTTGTATGATAAAATAAATCTATGATTCTAAATATCTATATTCATAGACCAATTTTAATAATATAACTTGAAAAAAAAAGAAGCTTGTTCTCTTATATAAAATATATGATCACTCTTAAAATATATCGATCTAATCAAATACAATTGAAGATTATAAAATTTTCTTCTCGTCTCTTTCATGTATTTACAATCTAATAAAGTTAAAATAAAGAACACTTCATTTTTTCACTAGCAATGGGTTGCGGAAGCTCAAATGCAACATCGACAACAACACCATCAAACTTACAGGTTCCTGATTTTGCTGTTGTTGCTCAACAAATAAAACAAACATGGCCTGATGTGAAAAAAATTGATAAATTAGGAGAAAAAATATTTGCTTAGTAAGTTATATTTAAAGTAAAAAAAACGAACAGATGTTTTGTATTCTCATTAGTTTATTATACAAATATCCTGAAATACGACCGTTCTATCATGTACCTGAAGCATACAAAACTGAAGCTGATTTATTAAATGCTACTGAAATCAAACAACCAAGTGGAAACTTTTTTGCATTATATTCGGATATCATTGAAAATAGTGATACAAGATTTGATGAAATAATTCGAGAAAAAGCCGTTGAACTTTTTGGACAAGGTGTTCGTACATTTCATTTTAAAGTAATTTTGAAGAAAATTTCAAGTATAAGTATCTTTTTTTTGTTGCTTTTAGTATTATGGCGAGAGTCTTCTTCACGTTATTAAATATGAACTTAAAGATGAATTAAACATGGAAGAAAAACAAACGTGGCAATTATTTACTAAATATGTATCAGATCGTTTACGTTTGGAAATGGCTAAATTTCCTAGAAAATCAATAGTTTAACAAAAACCGTCCATTCTTTTTTCCCCAGAGACAATTTTCATTAATTTATCAAATAATAATAAAGAAATTAGATAGTTTAAGAAAATCAACTTCATTTTTTTTTGTTTTGTTAAAATCCTTTGCGAGTATAAAGAAAAACAAAGAAAAGAAATATTGTTTGTAATATTATATGTAATTGATTCGTCTTATCTGACATAGATGATTGATTATATTCATATAATTTTGTGCAAAGATTTTCTACAGATAAACGAATATTTAATTGTTGTTGTTGTTGTTGTTGTTGTTGTCTTTGTACATGATTAATACTTGTTTCTGAAGGGCATTGAAAATTATTCTAAAACAAAATAATAAATTTTTATTATTATTAATTTTAATACAAAAAATTTTCGAACAAACCGAAGAACCACAAATAATTTGACAATCAGGACAAATAATTGTTCCAACATAAATTGAATCATATTCAGCAGTTATAATAGTTAAATTTTGACCTTGATATTCACAAAGATATTTTTGTTTTCCAATATGAACATTAATTCCTTTGGATGATATACATTCAAACTTAAAGAAAACAAAAAAAAAAGAATTACATCAAATAAATTGAATTCAAATAAATACTTGATAACATCCAGCTGCTTGTGGAGAAACACGACGTTTTTTATGACATTGATCAATATATTGTTCCCATACAGAACCATGATCAAAACATTTTGATTCGGAAGAATATTTTTCAAGAGCATAATTTTCTCTATCTAGAAGAGAAGTAGATGAAAAAAAAAATTCTTTTTTAAATATACTTGGTGGTTGATTTTCTAGTCGATAACATCTTGAATCACGATTCGAATTTTTATAGGCTAATTCTTGATTATATGGACAATAATCAGCTAACATAACATGTCCACCAAAACGTGCAAGTTCATTTTCATCAGTTATATTTGGTAGAGAATCAAAGATCTAGTAATAAAAAAAAATAAAAGTATGATTATCTATTTGCAATAAAGAAAAAAACAATAACTTGTTTGAATTATGAATAATTCAAAAATGAACATTTCACTTTATCAAACAGTGATCAGTTCCCAGCAAACATTTTCAATACAATTAATTGAAAAAATATTCTGATTAGACTTTTAAGTTGTTAGATGATCGATCAGAAAGATCTTGGAATGGTTTTGATCTATAAAAGGCAGACATTATTCAGCTGACTAATAAATCAATCGATATAGAAAAATTCAATATTATTGAGATGAAAAATAACTCGAAGGTTTAAGAACATCCTTTGTTTCATGATAAAATCATATGAATCTTTTATTATCAATAGCGATTCTAGAGGAGTCATTGGTGAAACAATGATTGGAATAGAATATTATTGTCTCCGATATATCGATAGAAATTTTTTCTAAGGCCTTCCGTAAATCTCATGTAGTTAGACAAAAAGACGTCATAGAGAGCCCAAGGATGTCTCACTTTGTAGAGAACAATTGTGTATCGCAAACAAATTTTTACGCCCGAGCTCTAGATGTTGAAAAACTAAAGGTTTGATTACTAATACTAGTAGTAGATATTGTCGTCGAAATATATATATATATTTCCATCGTTTATCTTGTTTGGTGGCAGAAAAAAAAAATTATTTTAAAATATCGAACCTTTGCAGTTTTTTTTCAAACTTACCGACTGACAGTTTATGCAGATCGCTGATGATCAAAGAGAAGGTATAAACGACTAAAACTACTAACGGGTGCGGCAGAATAAATAAGCCTCTTCATATGTCTGCTGCTTTCTATCGTTTAGAACTGAACTTTTTTCCGAAAGGTGTAACATAATATTGTCTAGCAAACCATATAAAAGCGTATGTTAAAAATAAACCAAAAATTAATTTGGCAAGTATGGTGATTATATATTGCAAACAACTTTCAATGATGAATTCGTAACATAAGTTTCTGTTTCTTTTGGTTAGTAAACAATTGCTACAACTATTCAAAACACTATTTCATAAACAATAAAACGTACTCAAACTAATGTGATATATAAATGATAAAATTATTTTAATACCTATTAATGCATGCTGTATCTTTTGAGGAAAAGTTGAAACCAAAACGATAGCAAACGGTAGAGATATTGAGACATATGCTAAGAGATTTATGTATTCTGTTGTATTCATTATTATTTTAAAATATTGGTTTAATAAATTTGTATCCCTTTATTTAATATAAATAAGCATCAGTATTGATTTTAGTATCATTGAAAGACTAAGGATGGAGCTAGACATTTTTTAATGTCTTAATTAAACTATATCGCAATACCTACCGTTCGTAGATCAAACGAACTTTATGATCTCTATGAAGCGACCATCTTGCGAATCAAAAATCTAACGAAAAATATTTTCAATATATTATATTGATTGATAAAACGAAATGTCTTTGTTTTTTGTGAATACTAAAAGTTCACGATCTTCAACTGCTTTTATCTTGGAATTATTCACCATACAATCATGTACATCATTTTTTTTTCTAAATAAATATTGATTCATACTTGGTATTCAAAAGGTAACGCAGTAGAATATTCGACAAGATTGCACATAACAACTTTATCATATGTATAATCGCAAATACGCTTCGGAGGATTAGGTTTTGGTGGGGATATACAGAATGGATAAGGACTGTCTTTTCTATAAAAGAAAATAGAAAATAAAATTCATTATATATTATATAAAATTATTTTACTTTTCAAGTTTTGAATCAATCCATTCTTTACAACTTGTTTTAACAAACTCACAACCAAGATTACGTCCCCAAAGAAGAGGTTTGCCATATTCATATGACACATCATACCATCTTTTCAAATAAATAAAAATTTAATCAATTTTTTTATTTCATGATAAAATATAAGTCAATTGATCTTACCCACTATCTTCTAATAAAGCTAATGTTAAATTCGAAATCACTGATTCCTGAGTATAAGTTCCAGTCATTATTTCATGCTAATATATTCATAATATTATAGATATTAATAAAACTCTTACGAATAAACTTACTTCAAATAATCGTTTTTCCCAATGAGTTAAAGCAGTACCTATATTTCCCTGATTTTCAAGTTCAGCTCCTTCTAATGTTGAACAACCAAAATGTTCACGTACAACAGTCTGAAATACAAATATGAACATGTTAAATGAAGTCATTTTCTTTTTTTCTTCAGGTTTTCATCTTCAATTTACTTGAACTTTTGGTGTGACCAACATTAATATAATTTTATCAATAAGTCCAGCACGAGTTTTCCAGTTTTTTCTTACTATTTGTTGAAGCACTTTATCACTAGGTGTATATACTTGTAATCTATTAGTAGAAAATAAATTTTATGACACGATGAATTCAAATCTATGGCATACTTTTCATCATAAACTTTAGGCCATCGTGTCGCTGGATCACGTTCAGTAAATGGTTCTCCATTAATATCTCGAAAAAATGCAAAAAGACCGGAAGAAAACACCTATAAAAATTTCAAGATTGAATCATTTCTTAATTATTATTAAAGGATGAAGTTTTTATTACCAAGGTATGAAGAATTTCATGTTTTATTGTGCTAACAAGACGATCAAAATCTATCCAATTACGATCGCCTCTCAAACGTTTTGGACATACATTGATATTACCAGCAATTGGTCTAAAATAAATTTAAATTTTTTCAAGATGGCAGCAGTTTCTAAAATGTTTTCTTTTGGGAACTTTTTCGATAAATTCTCTCATATATCCCCCCGGTCATGAAAAACCGAAAGGCTTTTTTCTTTGATTTCTCTATGATGGAACATCTTTTAGGTTCCATATTTATACCACAGATAGACCTTGCGTTACTCTATCTGCTGGCAACATTTCAGCCATATAC